>NNCF01126165.1:678061-699837 GCA_002313205.1 Laupala kohalensis | reverse complement strand
ATGAATTAGAAATTTTCTGCGAAGAAACGAAACTAAAAGTTAACGTTAATAAGACAAAAACCATGAGTATTAAAAATGGGTGGGTCTACAGTAAGAATGAAACTTGGTCGTATAAACGAGAAACGCTAGAAAACGTTAATGAATACATATATTTAGAAGAAACCATCTGCATGAACGTAACTTGGACGAGACATAAGGAGAAAGCTGGACGAAAAGGTAAATACATTTTAAGTACAATAACAAAATCAAAAATTACAATTCCTGAAATTGCATTAAGACTCATGAATAAAATATTTCAATCTCTACTCATCCCGGGAATAGCGTACGGACCGGAAATAAGGGGCGCGGGGAATAACGATATTTTAAACTCGCTTCAAACGAAATATCTTAAAATAGTAACGGTCATTGCTCCATGCACAGCAAACAGTGGCATTTTATGGGAATTTGGGTTGCTTCCCATTGTACTAACTCTCCAATTAAGAGCAATTAAATATTGGCTTTCGATAAGGGCAGGTACCAGGAACCCACTTGTAACTCTGTCTTACCATTCTAGTACAGGAGGAAAATGGGACAGGCAAATTAAAAATTTAATTCATAAAGCAGGAATCACTTGTGAATCAGAATAGTCCATCGTTAAACGATCTAAAAGATATTAAAAGAAATCTCCAAGACTTATACTGTCGTGAAATAGAAACTAACAGACTGGAAAAGAGATCACTTATCGTGCAAACCTTAGTAGCTGGACAATGGGGCAGAAAACCAAACATTGACTGTCTCAAATCAAAAGAACGATCGGGTTACGGATGGTTTCGCGTAGGAGGGTGGAAATTAAGAAAACTGAGTGGGGATCGAAACTCTTATTTGCCCACTTTGCGGGGAACAAATTGAAGATTGGATTCACATTTTACTAACATGCCCGAAAACATATCAAAAACGAACTTTTATCTAAGTTGGTGCATTCCAAAATTATCACATTAACGTAGATTTAGCCACTGTGATAATGAGGGACAATAGAGTATCTGTAGTGCAGTCCCTGGGTCAGTTCCTAAGCTATGTGAGAGAAGTGAGAGAAAGAGTAATATGCGCTGAAAGTACTGATTCAATTGAACCGTGATTCTGCCGCTTCGTCTTTTTCTTTTGTTCGAGGCGGAGACATGTTGAGAAGACATTCCAAGGAATTACGTCAATTATATGATGTTGTTTTTAGTATTGTAAATAATTTAATTTCATTTTAATCTTTATTTCTATGGCAAAACTAGTATATTTTACATTATAATTTATTTCTCTTATTTAAGTATCTTTTGTAAATATGTTTATATTAATTGTATATATTCGTGTCCTGACCGTTGGTGTCCCGTGGTTCCCAACGGTGCTCATTTAATCGGTAGTTGCAGTATACTTAAAAGATATTTTACAACTAAATAAAACAATATTAAAGAAGCACTAAGGGATGCTAAAAATACTATTACGATACAAATCACAAATAAATTTTCGGTGTTGGTCATGCGCAGTGGTTTAGTATATTATTATTATTATTATTATTGTTAATTAGAAATTACCTGATCGGTAAGATATTACTGACTCCATAAATTATTATTTTGATATCAGAAGGATATTTTTTAGGTGTTCCTACAATGTAACTTATCATGCAGTGAATGCGCCCATCGAAAATAATTAAAGTTGCTTATATGAACTGCGTACATTAAATGAAAAGATTTTGAGATCAGTTTAAAATCCAAGACATAATTTTTATTACGGAAATTATTACAATTGACGTGAAGTCAGTTGTCAAATTCCACTCAATTTAAGGTAATCGATATTATACAAAATGGTATCTTAGTACACACAATAGAAATCATTGAAAGTCATTAACACACAGAATAGAACCTTTAATGAAATACATGATACATACACAAAAGGAAATTTTACACGTAAATACAATTATAAAAACATGCAATCAGTCAACATATGTCAATGTGATACTTAGGAGTGAGTAACTACACAGTAATTTCATTGAAACTGTTAATTGTCAAGTTTGAAGTATCATAAAATGATTAGACTTGGAATAATAACAATTCGTTTGACTCAAACATTGAAATATTCATTCATTCAATTAACATGTATTACTGACTCACAGTAAGTAGCTTTTGCGCTCGTTGGCAATCAGTTCCAGCTCCATCTATCATGCACTAAAGAAATCTAGTTGAATCACTATAATGCTAATTTAATTTCAATTATAAAATATTTACCGATTTAGGTAGCAACATACCTAATACATTGAACAAACACTAAGACGTGAATTTGACATTTGTTTAACACTATCCGGTCGTGAAAGTCACTCGGGACCGGAGCTCGTGAATGCCGTGAATGCCGTGACTACCCTTAAGAGGAGCTGGCAAGATGTGAAAAAGAAGTCTTTTTGATAGTCACGACTCTGATTGGTTCCGTTGGTGTTAATTATTCTTCTGTCTCTATTAAATTTTACATTGTCCTATTGTAGCACAGTATATTTATTCTCTTTTGTCATTGAATGTTCTGGAACCCACTATTATTGTACAATAAATTTTGTTTGCTAATCAATGTTTATCATTAATATATATATATATATATATATATATATATATATATATATATATATATATATTTTCTTCTGCCCAATACACATTTATTACAGGTCTAGGATATGTAGCTCTGCTACATAAATAAAATTACAATCATTTTAAGTTGAAAACAAAGATTTCCAAAATTAAAACTGCAACTATCCATTCAATAAGAGTGAATACCAGGGCATTGTATGCACAGCCCACGGCTCTACTTAAGGGGCATTTTAAAGGCGTACAGACAAAAACACCTCGCCACACATTTGTACATAAATAATATTTGTAAATAAAGCGCCCTATTGAAATTGAAATATATTCCTCGGATAAATTAAAATAATTTCTGTCCTGCCCAATAATGTGTGTATATGGGATATGTGTATAATGTCGGGGTAGCACACATACGTAGATTTCAAAACATTAAATAATTATAAATGAAGCATAGCTTGAAAAAGAAATATTTGTATTCAAATACTCATTTATAAGTTAAATTAATTTATAGAGCCCAAACTTTAACGGAGTCTATTTCGAAGTCGTTTTTCCACGTTTTAAGCCACTTGTCTCTTGATTGCCAAAAGTCAATAACCATCTGCAAATCATAAGAAAAATAATAAAAAGAAGCAAATTTATGGAAACCCTTAATTAGTATTAGCATATTAATTTTCTGTAAACAATCGCACCTTAAGACCTTTATCCTTCCAATGTTTGATGTATTCGCCGGAAGAACTGTTGTCCGCAAATGATGTATTCTTCCCACCTGTACTTCCAAATTTATATTGAACTAGAAAATAAAAGCAAATATATTGAATTTTTTTCTGATTTACAGGTAAGCACATCTATTCAAGTCAGTGAACAACTTACACCTTCAGAGAAATAATGACGTAAGTGCATTTTTCTCTGAAAATCAGTTTTTAATTTTACAGTATTACTAAATCTCTTCACAATCCGGGGAAACAAAGGCAAAATTGTATCTCTACACTTCAGTGTTCGATGGAGTCTACTTCTTTGAAGCATTGTCACTTATGATTCACTCCAGGCGGTATAAAGTTTTTTTATTGGCGCTTATTTATTGGTATAAAGTGATGCAGGCCTACATTGAACTGAAGATATAAATGTAAAATTTAACCTTACCTTTTGTATGGTTCTACAAAAATGATTACTTTAAATTAGCTATTAGCATTAGATACCTTAAAAGTTTGTTCTGGACAATTCATGAATTTGCACTTGCATCAAAGTTTTTTAAGTTCTAGCTATTGCAGGATCTTTACAAAAGAATTAAACGTTTCGGGCATTTTTCATACCTCTCTTGTTGTAACTTTACTCTGGAGACGGATGGAGGACTGAAATTTGCACCAACACCAAAAATTCTTTAAACTTAGCTGACGTCTCGTCTACAAGCTTCTGTTCGTATAGTATATCCCTAGTTGCACGCAGAAAGTTTTTGGTATATTTTTCTCTACCCTCACATATTACCTACAGTAACTTTAGAAAGTTGGCATATAAAAAAATATGTTTCACCACAAAATCGGAAGGTGAAGTTTAAGTGCAAATTTTGGTATAAAAATAAAACAAAATAGGTAGAGATAATAAAAAAATGCAAAGTATAACTTCACAAAAATATTCAATAATACAAAGAATACGTCTGAAAAAAATATCGCAAGCTGAGACACTGCTATATTAAAAATATTTCTGCAAATGTCTCAAGTAGTAAAAGAAACTACGACCCTTATAATAAGCATAGCGCCCGACATCCCGAGGGATGCAGATTCGATTCCCATTGTTAACAAATATTTGTTATAAAGGCATTTGGATTTTTTGTTTGTTTTTTGTTTGTTTTGCAATTCTTGCGAAAATCGTTTACATTTTAAATCGAAACATATCATGTAACAAAGATTTAAAAAATACCTCCTTGTCAAAAGATGCAATGACATTGCCATTCTTCCACGGGCTATCACAGTTGTTCTTATAGAATTCGAGATTGAGAAAGCCTCCCGCGGGCGGCTGTATCCTCGACTTGTTTTGACCATCCACTAAAAACGTAATGGATTCTGAAAATGTACAAAGAAAATTATGCCCGCAGGATATATTGTTTTCTCAAATAAAATACTAAAATTTGTGTTGTACACTTGCGTTATCTTATGATCAATGCGACTTTCTTCATTGTTTTGTCTACAATAATGAAATCATATTTAATTCTCTTAGATGTAATGAATAACGTCACAAGCTTAGAAGAAAATAATTACATATTTTAAAAGCGTCTTTAATGATTATCATGGAAATTGTGTGGGGACGTTCATTTCCCACCAGAACTTTTTTGTCAAGTCCCATAAAATTGTTTCCTCATTCTTATCACAACAAAACGAATGGCAATTGTTTCGTCTAAATTAAAAATGTTCGGTTAAAGTATTTGTTTATCGATTAGTTTTTTACTACTCTCCTGGCACACTTTATCCTCAAAGAGAGTCTGAAATTATCCTGAAAAACGTTTATAATTTTTCACCGATACTTTTTCGTCGCTCTATAGTATCAACTTTATTTAATTGTTATTCTTTTGAAAAGGTTGGTTTTTCATTTGTTTTGTATTCATTCATACCTTTCACAAGAGCGTCGTGTTTCTGAAAGATCTCTTTCATGTTACTATTTTATTGTTCTTGTCGTTTTAACCTCATATACAATGCTTTTTTATCAGACTTTCTACTTTCAGAACGTTATACTTAAAAAACACTCCAATTGTCTTTAAATATCATATACAATTGATTTCGTTAATATTTCCCTCATTTAGTATCTTTGTTCGTGAATTATTATTTGAAATGGGAAAGTTATTCTAAAAAATCAATGTATTTGGCATCGCCTGAAAACAGAAGAACGTTAATTTACACGAAATACTCACTTAAAACATGCATATTCAAGGTACTTTTCTCCTCTATATCATTACGATTGCACTGCGAATTTCATTTTGACAAAACTCTTCTTTTTGTAATTTTCAATCAAAAGACCTTAATTTTTTTCATTTAAACAATTTACCATTTCGCAACGAAACAATTTTTAGTGAAGCTAATATCATTTGTATTTACGGTGTATATGTTTCCATATTTCTTAGAAAAAAGTTGTTTTAAATACTATAAACCTCTTCTAGATTTTCTATCAAAAAATAACATTCTCTCTGACTGTAAACACGGAATTCAGAAATCCTTTTCCACTACAAGCGCCATATTTTCTTTCTTAAACGATGTTACCACTCCTCTTGACAAGGAAGAAAATCCTCTGGGTGTTTTGCTTGATTTATCTGAAGCATTCGATGTCATCGATCACGAAATTCTCTTTACAAAATTGTATTCGTGGACTTGCACATCAATAACTAACGTGCCATTTAAAAGATATAGATAGATATCCAGATCGAAATATCATACACTAAAACTAATATTCTTCAACATTGCCTTTCAGAAACATGGCCACTTACTCGCGGAGTTCCCCAAGGTTCAATTCTCGGTCCTATACTTTTTTTGTTGTATGTGAACGACATGTCGTCTTCCATATCAGATTGCAAAATTGTTATTTTTGATGATGACACTAATTTACTACGTAAACACGCCAACGGTAAAAAACAGTTTTGTCTACCCTCACGGCTTGGTTCCATGCAAATCGCCTCATTGTATTTACATAACAGTGTCTGTCATTTCAAAATAGTATCACAAAATCTTAACCCCAGGTTTCTCTTTCTTTAAACGGAACACAATTAAAAACTGTTCCTAATATAAAGTTTTTAGATCTCCATATTCAAGAATGTTACTAATACAAAGTTTTTAGGTCTCAAATGGAATTGTCACGATGACAATCTTAATTCCAAATTAAGTAAATTGTGTTACGCATGACGAATCTTAGATAATTTTGTTAGTCCACGTATTTCCCGTTGCGTATATATAAATAATTATAATTCGACATTATGTTCTGCGGCAATTCCCGGCAGAGTGTCCAAACTTTCGGGATTCAAAAATAATCGAATTTATTTATGAAACTGTCGTTATTAACCGAATTACTGAAGCGACACCCTTTTTTCATTCAAAAGTTTTGCTCACGAACACAATACTCGCTATGGGAATAATACTCTTTGTCCTAGAGTGTCAATCGCACTTAGCCGTATCATTTGGGAATCGTTCCATATGCCCAAAAATATTGTTAAAAATATTAAATTGAATCTTTTCAAATCCGTGGTTAAAAGCCACCTACTGCACCAGTGCTTCTACACTGTTAAAGAATTTATTGATTTTAATAAAAATTAAACCCGTCTTGTACTTTATCATGCCATAGTTATAGTAATTTCAAAATATGTGATAAGAATTTGAAGACTATTTTCCTGTATGCTCGTATTGTGTCTTATTGTTCATATCAATTTCGTAGTATATGTACTAAACCTTGGCACAGTTGAGGCGGATTTTTTTGTAAAGACTCGCTAGGCTCTCGCCTAGGGGCGGCATCTATCGAAATATTTATTCGCGAATTTAGTGATATTGAATAGTTACGATTTATCAACCATACTTTCCGAATTATTTATAGTGTGATGATCATATGTACTTGTGAAATGACTTATTTGTGTTTTATTAAATACAATATTTGTTGGTATTATGTTAATACTATAACACGTGCTGAACTATTTTTATGGATAGGAGTATGTTGAAATGTCAAATCCGCCTCTGCCTTAGGGCCCTTGATCGGAATTGATGGGATGACCCGTTGCTTGCTTCCCGGAGAGTAAATTAATTTCTCCATTACCGCTCCACGTGGTCGTACGCAGTTTGTACCTGTTTCTTTTTTACAAAAAAGTTTATTTATATCTAAGTAGCGCTTCATCTTTACATTCAACCATATTTCCAATAGCTGATCATTAAATGTAACATATTGAAATAGGTATTAATTCTCATACGAATTCCTGGAATCATAATGCAGAATATAAATTATGTTATGTATGCAAGTATTAATGAAATTTTGTTTGGAATCTCACTAACCTTAAAATCAAGTTTGGTATACTTAATTTATATTTATGAATGTAATAGCTTTTTATGCTTTATTTCACATATATCTTTAAAACATCATTACAGAAGAATATCTTGCAAAAAATCCCAGAGAAAGATTTAAATATTCGATTTCTTATTCATAATAATAAGAGAAGACATTGGAATATCAGAATAACTAATGATATAAACAATTTTAATGAAGGTTTGTTTGAAATAAACATGTTTTTAAGTATCAACCTAGTTGATAATCTATTATTTCTGTCTTTTGGGTGACCCAAGTTGCTAGGAGGAGGATTTTTTATATTATACTTGCAATATTGTTCCAGCTAGAAGAAATTTTTGGAGAGTATTTTATAAATAAAAAATGTGGATATAGTCTTCTCAATACTGAAAATATTAATAATATTTCTACGTTATTAATCTTGGTGAAAATAAGCGCATTTGGCATTGCTCAGTGTTGAATTGTTTTTGATTTTCTGCGTGTGGAAAGTTAAATTTGCAAAAAATTCTTTGCGTACATAATGGGAGCGTTATCCACAGCCAAACCTAACCTCAACGATGATCAGTGCAGTCTCTCCTGTGAGAAAGGACTCAGAGCAAGTCGGGTTGCTCTCAGTGCGCAGGGAGTGCGCTTCGATAGGCAAATGGAACAGCCATATAGAGAGTGTGTATTAGGCGTGTGACCGATCACAGACAACCTCCATTTATTCAAAAATTGGCACGTTGTTAAAACATGCATATGAAAACTCTTTCGAAGATTACTCAGTTAACAGAAGTTTGATTAAAAAAGCATGAAAAATTATTTCGACTCACACATTGAAATATCTTTAGAAATCCATATGAATTGAATTGTTTTCGCTCCGACTTGACAGAAAAATGGCGGAAACCTGGACACGCGTCGGTCACAACCTTCCTAGAATCACTCATCACGTATTGGAACAACTTCACCTTCAAATGGAATACCAGTTTTGCACTCAGAGTACACCGGCGCACATCCAGAGTAGCAAATGTAAAACGCCAACGTACGACCAGAGTCAAAGGGACTCTCACCATAAACATTGTCACGCGGCTCTAGAAACGCTCCTGCAGCACAATAAAGCAACAAGGATAAACAAATTTATTTATTTCATATCTTCTGGAGAAGTTCAGTTTATGAGACCTGCTCTTCCACCTTACCGTTGGACTTGGGTAAGGGAATTGTGAAGGATAGGTGTTAGGATTCCAGGGAACTTCTGGAACCCAACCAATATTTGTCTGGAGTAGGTGAGGGACACATCAGCTGAAAACCTCACGTAATTCTACCGAGCTGATTTGGAACCCACGCTGTACCACTAGACGACTGCTATTGATAAATAATAATAAACGTGAAACAAATGGCGGACAATGGGAGACATCATTGCAGTTACAGAAGTTTTTAGGAAGCAATCAAGTATCTGGTGTTTAAAACTTAAAATTTCAATTATGACATGCAGAGAAAGTATACAGTTACAGTTATGATATGCAGTAAACATGCAGAAAAAGACTCTTAAATTCAAGATGATAGCTCCATAAAATGCATTGTTATTTTGAAAACAATGGAGTACATCACTGTATGCTATTACCTATTGGCTCAAACAGATTATTTACAATGGCATAAGAAAGAAGCGAAAATTATCCATCAATCAATTACTGATTAATACAAACTAACTAAAGGGAAAATCTCGTGTAATAATTAGAAACTGTATTGGAGAACAATATGCATAAACTTTATTTTGATCGAACAATACTCACTGATAAATTAATTCATCGCAATCGTATAGATATAACATTAATTAAACAAGATTAAGAACATCACATTCCTAATATACATTGCAATGCCACACAGAAATAAGGACAATTTCCAAAAATACACTCCTCTCTTTCAGGAAGAACTGATAATAGGAGATGTGAGCCACCTGTACAGCGTGAGCAAAATAAAACTGACACAGAAAAAAATTGTCATCCTGACACGGAATTGAACCTTGTTTGTGAACAGGACAACTTCCAATTACAGTAAATATAGAAAATTACAGAACTGATCACGGAGCAACATCACACATGTTGCGTGACCGCACAGTCAGCAGTGACTCTAAAATCTCCCGGTCACCTCAATCGCCTGATCTCTGTCCCTGTGATTTTTACCTGCGGCCATATTGAAGGGTTAAATGTTCTCAAACAGTCTTGACTCACTGGACGAGCTACAGCAGAACATTGCAAACGCTATTGTTCCTTATCCCTTATGCTAAACTGCCATGCGTCTCACTGTTAGATAAATGGAGCGTAAAGCTGCTTCGACATCAACGGTGGCCATTTCGAGCATTTTCTGTGATAGACAAATCTTAATGTTATAATTAGATAATGGTGTTGTATTCGGTTTTTACTTTAATGAGAAACAAAGTTATAGTCAACCGAAAAATATTTATTTGCCAAAACCAACTTTCGACAGTTTATGCTGTCATCTTCAGTGAACCTCTCTACCCTGCCGAATTCCAGGCATTCCACATACCCCTCCAGAGCAGAGAAAGCCACTGAAGATGACAGCATATGCTGTCGAAAGCTGGTTTTGGCAAATAAATATTTTACTGGTGACTATAAATTCGTTTCTCATTAAAACTTAATGTGTCAATTACGTGTCAGTCAATAAAATATTTTTAGGACTAGATTTAGTTTGCAAAAACAGCATGGTGTATGTTACGCTGTACAATCAGGATGTAGCGGTTGTATGTCAACAATGATGCGTACTTGGAGAAAAAGTTTCTTTACTTTCATTTGGCCTGAAGCAAAAACAACATTCTCATATTATGGCCAATAACTCTCAAATGCTTACCCATTTACTTTATTAACAAGAAACGATAGGTCTTTCAACCGAATTTTAATGATCACCAGATTACTAAGGAAATTGTGTAAAAATTTTCGAAATAGATTAAAAATGGAGACAATAATAGTTTCATTAAATAATAGTATTAATATATTACATTTAAGTCAGAGAGAGTGCATTTGAAATGATAAAGAAAACCAGATGTGAGAGAGAGACAATACAAATGATATATTTAGAACAATATTATTAATAAATAGAAATTTTTAACTTAATTTAATTTTAAATAACATGACGTATTGGAAAGCTACAAATAATTTACTACCAAATTTTGCAAAATAAAAAGAAATTGTTAAATGTTATTGAATACTACAAAACTTAACTTCGTGTAAATCAAGAATTGTATTTTATCAAATATTCAAATATTCTTATACTTTCTAACACAATAGACGCAGTCGTGTAATCAGTATTTGGGAGGTATAACATGAATTAGTATTGATATGTAAACTTATATCAAGTTTTCTTTCATGAAGTGCTAATTTTTTAATTCAAATATTCCACTCAGTAGTCATAGAGAGGACCTTAAATAACGTAAAAGTTGTAGAATTCCCCGCAAAGATTATGACCTCATGCAATACATACCCTTCAAGTTTGAGTGGTTGTGTTATTTCCTCTTCTTGTAATATTGTCGGAGAAAAGTGTAGCTTTACGAATGCATTCTGTTCTTTCGAATCGTAAATTGTAAACTCGAAATCCTGAAAAAATAAAATAAATAAATGTATGATCGAGTTCTTCAGTAACATGGAAATATTTACTGCGATTAAATAACATAAAAATATTGAGAATCATAAGAAAATATTGAAATTAATTCGTGTCTCCCGAGTAAACTGAGAAGAAATACATTGCAGTTATA
Organism: Laupala kohalensis; assembly: GCA_002313205.1. Classification (NCBI taxonomy): domain Eukaryota; kingdom Metazoa; phylum Arthropoda; class Insecta; order Orthoptera; family Trigonidiidae; genus Laupala; species Laupala kohalensis. The sequence goes on along the minus strand of NNCF01126165.1, from coordinate 688,482 downwards.
GAAACTATTACAGTTTTTACCGAAAGAACTTAGCCGACTTTTCAAATCAACAAACTATTTTATTACCAGTATTAGTGTATATTATGGTAATAACACTCGATACAAAGTTTTGGCTGGATGAAAAATTGCGACAAGCCTGGAATCGAACCCGAGACTCAGATACAGGGGTGTTAACAACATTGCCCGTTCGCATCCACAACTGTACACCATTCCCACCCAGGTCTTATACCTGTGTCGGGGAAATATTCATCTTTGCAGTTGCTTGACTGATAATAATGGTTAAGTGCAGCAAGAGTTCCCCGCAAAATATAAAAGATAAGAGAAGGTAAAACTAGACAAAAAGAAATTAACAAACATAAAATTGAACTTAAAAGCACGGGATATTTAATGTGTGTTGAACTAAGACAATATAACATACATAATGAATTACATGAAATAATTCGTGGTCATCAGTCATATGTCTTGTAGTTGAAATTGGACAATTAAAACAGTTCCTGATAAAGCCTAAATCAGTAAGGCATACTAACATGTAGAAATGCTAAGAGTTTATCCAATATCAGGAAATCACTGAATTCGCTAGGTTGAGCGCTTTGGCTCGAATAAGAATGCGGTGAGTATGAAGTTTTAACAACACTTCGAAGGAGGAGCGCAGTACAACATGTCACTGTAGTGAAGCGTGAAGCAGAATGTGTTCTGGTTCTTGAGTCAATAAATTTAGTTGCTAGGTTTGATACCAGGGTTTCTGCGTTTAGGAGAAGTCTGTAGGAGTGGCTTTGGCGATAGTAAGTTTACATCAATATGTAGAGTTGGCTTCAGCAATTAGGAGAAGTCTGTAGAAGTTGCGTTGGCGGTAGTGACGCTACACCTGGATGCAGAAGACCCAGATTCGTTTCCCAGCTCGTCGCCGTTTTCATCTGGCACATTTCTTTTGCACGTGCAGGCGCACACAATAATTATATACATTTCAGCTTTCGTTTGCTTTAGTTACTGTCAGTTTTACTTTTAGTACGTAACCGCAATTTTTTTTTTCAGATTTCGTAGGCTACCTCATATTTTGTTAGCGTGTGGTGCTTTTCCACCGGAAGCTAAGAATATTATCTAATACTATCAATAGATCTAAAAGCTTTAAATACGTCAATCTGCCACTAGAGAGCTCTATTCTCACCCAGACGTTTCGTGATATATACTCATTCAGTACATTGGGAATCGTCACATAAATTCGGAAAGTCAATTTTCTCATTTCAAAGTAACATTAAATCAGTTTTGTAATTTGGGTCAAATTTTTTGATGTGCACACGAACAATTCAATAATAATGTATTTGTGCGAGAGTGTGTTACCTCGAATTAGTGAGGAAGGTCCCGTAGCTTCATTAGCTCAATCATCGCTCTTTCTCCAGACTTCGTCGAGTCAACATCGGACCTTAGCTGCGTCCGTCATGAACATTTTGTGAAGCGTGTTGCGCGTGAGGTAAAACTATACATTTCCTCCAACCATGTGATGCGACCATCTGGAACTGTCGTGAATATGGTTTTATTGTGATCGTGTAAACTTTAAATACTATTGATGGATCCACACACCGTCGCTGCCTCCTCCATCTTCCAACCGCCTGAGACGATGTTCCCCAACTGAACATCAGCAAATGCTACAAGAACATAACCATGAGCTCACATATATTTCACTGGAATCTAACGAACAGTACGATCGTTCTTTATCAATTTAATCTGCCTTCATTGACAAATTCAATAACATTTCACTGAATCTTGTTGTATATAATCATGCCTCTTGTATCTTGGAATTTATGTCATGTGTTTAGCTGTAACTTTTAGTATTAGATATTTTACGTGTATGTCCATTGATTTATTGTTTGTTTTGATATAAAATCATGGCAATCCATGTGGTCCTCCAATTACAAGAATTTTTTAATTATTAAAATCAAATACCATCCCCTCCGATAGCTTCCAGAGTGTGTTGGTGGTCCGGCTCATCCTCCAGCGTGCGCATGCTACTTCTTGTATTTTTAAATTTCTTTTTGTATTTATTGTTTTGTAAATAGGTATTTTATTTGTCAATTTAATCATGTTAAGTTATGTGTTAATATATGACGGAGGTAACCATTATAACCAAAACAACGAGGACGAAAGACCTCGCAGACGTAACTCATGTCTCTGGGTTCCGTTACGATAACGTGAGTGTAATGGGTATACGAGCGGATTAATATAGCCACGTAGATAAATAAATAAATAAAATTTTGGGGAGACAAACAAACTTGTTGTCAAAAGAGCAGTTCAAACTGCGTATGACCACGATGAGGACAATAAACTAATTTACTCACCGGAAGCAAGCTAGGGACCATCCCATTAATTCCGATAAAGCTCCCAAATGCAGATGCGGATTGAAAAATTTCAAAAAACTCCTAGATAAGATAAAAAGTTAGTAACGTGTTATTATACTAATAGAACACCAACCAATTTTTTAATTAATACAAAAAATTTGTATGAAATGAACTAATGATTAACTGTTCATCAAGTCAAAAAATAAGTAACCGATAGGTTTGTTGTCGTCGAGTATGACCAGTACTTCTCTATCATGCAGCCTCCGTCTTTCCTCGCACAGCCTGCCCGTTAACCAAACTCTGCCCTGCTCTCGTCACAATCCAGGATGATTTGCCGAGCCACCATCGTCCTCCTCTACCCTGCCTCACACCAGTGGCTGTCGTATTCGATATCTAAAGATCGACACAGAGACTTATGGATATTTCCTTCAAGTGGCGCACACAAGTTCTATCCTTATAATACGGTTCTATTAGTGGTATGGCGTTGCCTATTCTTTGCAAAATAAAATTAACTACGAAATCATTTAAGCCCTTATCAAACCACGACGTATTTATTTGTACATATATTTTCAAATGCAATATGGAATTTTGATACTGTCTTGTCCTATTTCAAGAAAATTTTAAAGATGTGGCGAAATCAGACCTCTTTGGATAACTTGCTTGTGCAATATTGGTTCATTTACATTAAAGCTAGTCCTTAAAATAAAAAACCTAGAGGAGAAGTGTCCCTTGAAAGTACATTGACAACGAAGATCATATGTTACTTCATTCTCGGTCAATTGTTCTTGAAATATTATTAAATGTTCATATATATTCCCCACATTTGTCCCTTTTCTTCGTATTACATTTATTTACTAGCCGACGCTGCCCGAATTCTCTTGGATGTTTTTACTTTTTTTATCTGTCGTTATGATTAAATGGAGACTAAAATAGGTTCACATTCAAAAACTGAGATGATATATATTTTTTGATTATTAGTGGTAATTCGTAAATTCACATTTTATTTCACTCCATCTTATTAGTGTCTAATCTTCTCTTACGAACGTCTAACATACAGACCTATCATCCAATTAAAATTATAAGACAACACGCTGAATATATTTCTTTCACTTTTGATGCACGAGTCAGTCCTTCAGGAAACGTACCAAAACTTTTCTCCCATTTAACATTCATATATCTAAAGTCCATGAAATTGGTCAGGACAATTCGGCATATATATGAGAATAGTATTTAACACTATTTATTCCATGTGTATTTTGGAATATATTTTGTAAAGAACTCAAATGATTGTGGTTCGTAAGAAAATGATTGCCATGATTTTCATATTTTTCGGATTTCACCTTTTTTCTCGGACGGTATACTGAAGAAAACAGAGGTATTACCGCATTTTACCAATTCTTTCGCGAATACGCCTTTTTTGAGGGAACCTGGGTCATATCACCATTAATTTTCTATTTCTGTGTTTCCTAATTTACTTAAGAGTTTTGTGAAAAGTAATATGTACAACAAATACGAAGAGTTCCCGGTCATTTTTTTAAAATTTCCCTGAAGTATTTTAATGGCACTTGACACATTGAACGCGTCCTTCAGCACTAACCTAAGCATACATACTGTATCCCCTGAGAATTGAATATTGTGCTTCCAAACGTCGGTATTAAAAGTATCAAAATTATCTTCGAAGATCACTTGACCTCTGCAAGCCGAGCGTCCATTAAATGTTGTTGGAGAAGGCTCACAGCTTGGATCAACCAATTCTAGAACAATTCTCCTTCATCAATGTTTGGAGTTCGTTGAAGAGTTATCCTAGTCAAAAAATCTCTACACCGATACTTTTCTTAAAGGAGGAAAGAGTAAATGTCGTCAGTGTAATAAGACGTCTGTGAAGTTGGCACTTCCACTTCGATATAAAATGAAATAAACTATTCTACAATTTTGTGCTAATTATGTGCTAATTTCGTCCGCCAATGAATAATTTTGTGCTCATTCGGAAACAAGAAAAAAAAATCGATAACAAAAGTTTGGGTGCTGGAGGAACTTTCACCATGTGCCCCTACCTACTAAAATATAAGCCTACAGAAAAAACGAATATGCTAAAATTTTGTGCTCATAGTGTGCGCAAAAGTGTAATGCTGTGCCCTTACAAAAAAAAAAAGATGTCAAAAGTTGGGATGTCAGCGGAACGTTCACCAAGCTCCCACACCTACAGTAATATAAGACACAATAACAACTACTCTGTAATTTTGTGCTAATTGTGTGCGCAAAAGAATCAATCTAAGCTCGTTCGGGAAGTACAAAAAATCGATTACAATAGTGGGGGTGCTAGCGGAAAGTTCACCAAGCACCCCTTCATATTAAGAATTGTTGCATCGAAACCGAACTTGAGATTGCCTTTGAGTACAATGGGATTATAATCCTATTTCTCGACAGCTCATACCACATTCATTTACACGCCCAACTCCACTTCTAATTTTCGTCATACTCAAAATTTCGAAATAATTAATAAAAGTACTTGGGTTGTTCTTTTAATTCTGCGTACGAATTACTAAACCATATTTCTGAACCTCGCTCTGTTTTTGATACAGTGAATCCCCTCTTGGCCAACCTCTGATGCACCGACTCTCGGATTAACAGACCGATTCCGTGGAACAGTAGTTTTTCTCCGTTTCAGCGTATAACTGTTGGCAGGTAGTGACTTCAATATTGATTGTTTGACGGGACTTTCCTGGAAAATACTTGGAAAGTAAAACAGGGTAACGCAGTGACGTTAGATGTGCTACGTCAAAAGTTGTGGCCGGCAGAACGAAAGAAGTTTGATTCCCCTCTTGCTGTGTGGATGTTCAAGGACTCAATGGCAGGACATCTATTTGATTTTTAGAGTCTGCCTCCGTTGAACGCTTTTTTTTTCAGCTTTCATTCGAATACAGAATTTCTTACCTTTCTGGCGAGCCAATACAATATTTACATGTGAATTAATTCGTCGCATTGTGTTCAAGTGTTCTTATGTGTTGATACACTTATTTTGAGAGAGAATTCCTTTTTTAGCTATCTTTGTTACTTTTGAAACATTTGCCAAAACCTGTTGTAATTTTGCGCAAAAAAGGAATGAATTTAAATACTTTATTATCTTAAAGTTGTAAAAAATATAATATAAATCTAACACACTTTTTCTCTTATGTTTTGTTTACCTTGTAGAAAAGACACTCTTTGTCATATGGTTAATTGTAATTTTTTAAATCACGTCTACGTTTTTGGAAATTTTCGGTCCCTTAACATCCTCTTCCGTCCAGCTTTATAAAAAAGAATTCTTTTAAATATAGCTGCCATTTATAGAGACAACTGTATAGAAATATACTAACACCCATTTCCACAAAAAGAATTCACATTGTTTTATATGTATAACTTACATTTGAAATTCGGTTTTACTATCAAAGGAAAGAAATGAATTTATAACGTCATTTTGTTTTTATTCTGCGAGGACCTTATTCGTTTTATTTATGAAAGTAATTTGAAAGAAAAAAAATTAGTTCTCTTTTGAATTTAGATTTTCGTAATTTCTGTACATACTACGTCGTTTTAACTCACCGATTTACTTGCTCATTCATCAACTTAGAGAATAAGTAATAGAGCCATGAACGTATTGACAGGTTGTTGCTCTTGTATAGCAGAATAAAGGTGAAAAAATGTCGAAATTTCGAAAAGGCGTCATTGTTTTGGAATTTGTATTTTCAAGTGGTGGTGGACGTATATCTTCAGGTTTGGCACCATTTTATGATGTAGAAAATTGTATTTGGAAAACCCAAATCCAGAAAAAATTAAAAATTAGAATAATTATTGACAAGTTCTCAATTTTTTTGTATCTATAAAAAGTGAGGGCTTCTAAGAAAAAGAAGAATATTTCTTTTAAATATATACATATTTTTCGCATAACTAGCAACATACCGTTTATATTTGTAAGTATATTTACGTTCATAGGTTAACTTTTACTGCGGTGAAGGAAAGATAAATATGGGGTTGTGAGTAGTGAAATAAATTGTATATTTTATAATATTATGTGTAGGAGGTAAACATAGTTAAGCATAAATAATTTTGTATATTTGCGTCATCAACATTTTTTCTTCTTACGTTTTGTCCATAAGAAATGATCTATTATTTATTTCTCAAAATTTTGTGATGAAAACCAGTGTTATGTGTGAGTATTCATGTGTCGAAACCGTTTTGATATGAAATGGTTGAAACCTGTTTCTTCCGGTTGAGTTTTTCCTCATTACTTTCCAAGGTCTTTCCACTGCGGAAAAAAGTTGTTACCCCGTTTATGGAACTGCTTGTGGGAATGAAACGCTGAACAAGTGACCTTGTTGTCGCCTGTACACGTCTACAGGGTTATAGTTTTCCGCGATCATTTCACACATCAAATAGAAGAGAGACTGGATCTTAAGTTACCAGCTAACTAAAAACGTAATACTTTTACGCCTATTCTGAGCCCTAATAAGAAATAGATTTTTCGAGATTAACCCTACTATATAAATAAATCTGAAATTAAAAAATATTCTTTAAAAGTAACAGAAATCACTTACACTTACTTAGAAATTTGGAGAAAATTAGTGCATTGTGGAAATAAAACGTGTATGCGGTTTACGTGAGAGTTGGCATACATGCTTGGTGATAGGATCATTTATTTAATTTCAATTTCTCTGTTGTTGTTTTTTAAAAAGACAATTTTAAGCTTGAGAAATATGATTGTTTGCCTTAATGATGTTAATAAAAAATCAAATATAATTCGTGGAAAAGTGTAAATAAAAATGTTTATTTAATACAATAAATGTATCTAATATGTATGTATTCAACTTCTCTTTTTTTTAAGTCTCTTCTTCAACTTATAGCTGTATTATATGTAAATAAGTTTTGCAACCATGGTGAGCCGCATTTCCAAGTTACACCTCGTGATTTAGAAAAATGAAGGAAAGTAGTATAGTGTCGCTAAAGAAGTTTCATTTCATAACATAAATGTGAAATAAAAACGAAAGGTTTTAGAGATCTCAACTATGAAATTTGTTTATTTCTGTGTAATGTGAATGTTTCTTCAGGCTGTACTATGAAACAATTCGTTATTACATACATACTAGAATATGATAATTAAAACTATGTGTATTTTTAGGTTTTATTCGTGATATTTAATTTAACAACACGAGAGTAGAGATATATGGAAACTAATAAATAAATTTAGAATATTTCATCAGAAATTCGGACTACGCAGGACGAAGTAGAATCTCCGGAAAAAATCTATACCTATTGACAGGTGTTTGAATATCCACTCATGGGTAAAAATATGTCAATCCTTAGTACAAATTTTTTTGAATGGAGGTGTAATTTTCATATGAGATTTAATTTCCAGTAATTATTGTTTCAAGTTTCATTTCAAATCCCGGGCAACGTACGGTAATTCTGCTAGTTTTCAATAATTCATGATTACTATCTTTTCATCAAAAGTTACATCTCTACACTTGTCTCTTCACGGATTTTAAAGTAGCTATGAAAATTACGCAGAGTACTATTGGAAAAATTAATTAGTGTCAATATCTCCGGAAGTCAAAAGAACTATCAATCCTTTGAATGAGTTAAATAATCAGTCCCCTACCATGCCTTAACTAATTGAAAACTGCATTTCGAAATTTCTCTTCGTTTCAGAGATATTTGAGGTGTTGGCTTTTATTATCTTACGTGAGTATGTACAGTATGCACCATGGTGTTGATAGTGATTTTGAATGTTATATTCTATTTATATATAGCTCTTTGATGTTTCGTGGATGGCCCAGGTTTTCCTCCGGTTTTCCTCCGGTTTTCCTCCGGTTTTCCTCCGGTTTTCCTCCGGTTTTCCTCCGGTTTTCCTCCGGTTTTCCTCCGGTTTTCCTCCGGTTTTCCTCCGGTTTTCCTCCGGTTTTCCTCCGGTTTTCCTCCGGTTTTCCTCCGGTTTTCCTCCGGTTTTCCTCCGGTTTTCCTCCGGTTTTCCTCCGGTTTTCCTCCGGTTTTCCTCCGGTTTTCCTCCGGTTTTCCTCCGGTTTTCCTCCGGTTTTCCTCCGGTTTTCCTCCGGTTTTCCTCCGGTTTTCCTCCGGTTTTCCTCCGGTTTTCCTCCGGTTTTCCTCCGAGTAGTGGCGGATTGTCATAGGTTGGAATGTAATTTTAAACTTTTGTTATTATTTATCTCGAATTTTCGCTGCACATTTTATTTACGATTCATTTTGTTTTAATAAATGAATTACAGTACGTATTTTATTAAATAGTTTTTTTATATGTTCCACCACTGCTCTTGTGCCCTTGATCGGAATTGAAGGAATTTTACCTTGCTGTTTCCAGAAAGTCACTTAGACTTTTATCCCCACGTTAACATCCACAATGTCTTGATGATTTTATTCTTTTATAGTATATGATGTATCACCGTACTAAATTTCTTTTATATTGGTTTAAACTAATACTTTTCAAAAACATTTTATGAATTTTCAAGGAAAACTTGTAGGTATATTATATCCGTCTTATTTGAAAATAACATATTGAAACAATTGTATCGCTAGGATATCACTCAAAGATTAAAATTATGTTTTAAAGTCATATTAAAATAGCACCTGAAAATCGATTTGTTCAATTTTTAATTGATGTGATATTTTTACAGAAATCCCTGTATAGGATATGTGTATATAGATGGATTTTAGTGAAATGTCTGAATAGCACATATACATAGATTTCAAAGAATTAAATGATTAAAAATAATGCATAGCATAAAAAACATAAATATATATTTTCGAATACACAAATATAAATTAAATTATAGAGCCCAAACTTTAACGGCGTCTATTTCGAAGTCGTTTTTCCACGTTTTAAGCCACTTGTCTCTTGATTGCCAAAAGTCGATAACCATCTGCAAATCATAAGAAAAATAATGAAAAGAAGCCAATTTATGGATACCTTTAATTAGTATTAGCATATTAATTTTATGTAACAAGTCGTACCTTAACACGATTATCCTTCCAAGGTTTGATGTATTCGCCAGAATAACTGTTGTCTGCATAATTATGATTTCCTCCCACCTGAACTGCCAAATTTATATAGAACTAGAAAATGAAAGGACATATATTTTATATTTTCCTGTATACAGGTAAGCATATCTGCATAAGCCGACGAACAACTTACACCTTTGGAGAAATAATGACGAAGTGCATTTTTTATATGAAAATCAGTTATAAATACTACAATATATCTAATTCTCATAACCATCTAGGGAAACGAAGACAAAAGTGTTCAAACATTTTAAATATGATACATAACTCTACCATTGAGAGTTTTGATGGCGTCTATTTCTTCGAAGCATTGTCTCTCACGATTCACGTCTCTCGCGGAAAAAGCGATGCAGATCTACATTGAACTGAAGGTATAAGTGTGACGTTCAATTACACCATGCATTGTGGTACTGCTATAATGATTACTTTAAATTTATTAGCGTCAAAAACTTTGGATTCATAAATTTGCAACTGCTTGAATTTTTTCCAAAGGTGCTAACTGTCACACAGCCTTTACATTTACAAACCTGAAAACGTTTCGAATATTTTACATTCCCTCCCTTTCTAACATTTCTCTGGAGGTCCGACATTTGCACCAACACCAAAATTTCTTTAAACTTAGCTGACGTCTCGTCTACAAGCTTCTGTTCGTATAGTATATCCGTAGTTGCACGCAGAAAGTTTTTGGTATATTTTTCTCTACCCTCACGTATTACCTACAGTAACTTTGGAATGTTGGCATAGAAAAAAATATGTTTCACCACAAAATCGGAGGGTGAAGTTTAAGTGCAAATTTTGGTATAAAAATAAAACAAAATAGAGATAATAAAAAATTGCAGAGTATAACTTCACAAAAATATTCAATAATACAAAGAATACGTCTGAAAAAAATATCGTAAGCTGAGACACTGCTATATTATAAATTTTTGTACCAATATTTACTGTCTCTAATAGTTAAAAAAAACTAAGACTCTTATAATAAGTATTGCGCCCGACTTGCCGACGGATATATATATATATATATATATATATATATAT
>NNCF01126165.1:657139-678055 GCA_002313205.1 Laupala kohalensis | reverse complement strand
TATATATATATATGTATATCGAAAATCGTTTTAGTCTTTACATCGAAGTATATCATTTATAAATACAAAAAAAAATACCTCCTTGTCAAAAGGTACGATGAAATCGCCATTCTTCCACGGACTATCACAGTTGTCCTTATAGAAGTCGAGATTGAGAAAGCCCCCTGTAGGCGGCTTCACCGTGTGCACGTCTTTACCATCCACTGAGAACGTAATGGATTCTGAAAATGTACAAAGAAAATTATACTAACAGCATATATTGTTCTCTGAAAAAAAATACTAAAGTTTTGCGTTATACACTTGTGTTATCTTATGATAAATGTGACATTTATCATTATTTTGTCTAGAATAATGAAATCATATTTAATTTTCTGAGATGTAATGAATAAAGTAACAAGCTTAGAAGAAAATATTTACGTATTTTAAAAGCGTCTTTGACGCTGATCATGGAAAGTGAGAATGTTCATTGTCCACCAGAAATCTTATTCATTTTTTGTCAGGACCCTTAAATTTGTTTCCTCATTCTTATTACAACAAAATCTATGACAATTCTTTAGTCTAAATTTTTAAAATATCGGTTAAAGTATTTGTTTTTTTGATTAGTTTTAAAACCACTTTCCTGGCTCTCTTTATTCTCAAATAAAGTCTAAAATATTATCCTGAAAAACGTTAATACTTTTTCCCCTATTCTTTTTCATCGCTTTATATTATCAATTTTATTTCATTGTTATATCTTTGAAAAAGATTGGTTGTATATATTTTTTGTGTTCATTCATAAATTTGACACATCTTGCTCTTATAGTTTTCGTTTTAACTTCATATACAATGCTTTTTTTATCAGATTTTCTGCTTTCGCACAGTTATACTTATATATAAAGTCTCCAATTGTTTTTAGAAACTATACATGCGAATTTGTTAGTATTTCCCTCATTTAATATCATAATTTGTTCTTGAATTATTTTAGGAAATATAAAGGTTATATTAAAAATTCAATTAATTTGTCATAGTCTCCTAACAGATTGACGTTAATGCACGCAAAACACTCTCTTCAAAGATGCATCACCGAGGTGCTTTTTGTCTTCCAATTACGACGAATTGGGTTTTCCATTTTGACAAATTTCTGGCATAGCAATGATGTTAAATGATTTTTTCCTTTAAACAATTTTCCATTTTCAAACGAAACAAACTTTTAATGAAGCTATGTCTAGTGTGTATGAAATGTTTAGTTTTTGATTTTTTTTTCTCAGAAAATAAGTTGTGTTTCATCTTTAATCGTAACCATATTTTCAAACACTGATCAATATCAGGCATATGTGGAAATTGGTATTGAATCGAAAACGAGTTTCCCATGATTGAAAATGTAGAGTATTAATGAAAATATGTTTGGTATTTTACTAACCTTAAAATTGCGTTTCATATACTAAATTTATATTTATGAATGTAAAAGCTTCTTAGGCTTTATTTCATATAAACATATAACCGACGCAACATTAGAAAAGAATATCTTGCAAATATTCCCAAAGAGACTCAAAATATTCGTTTTTTTTTAAATTATGGGAGGAAACATTCAAATATCAGAATGATTAATTACAAGCAATTTTAGTCAAGATATTCATGAAATAATCATGTTTATTACGATCAACCTAGTTGATTTTGTATCATTATTCTGAGTTACTCAACTTGCTTAAATAAAATATTTTTTGCAAGATGATGTTTTGGGACAATAATTTATGAATCAATGTGCATAGGATCTTGTCAATACTGAAAATATTGATATCTTTCTACGATATAAATCTTACTTTTAGAGTTTTAACGTATTATAAGAGGCGGCATCTGAAAATTAGATTGGGCCTATTTTGTTACTACATCTTTCAAAAAATGTTATAAAAGTTCTGAGTCCTAAGAGTCGTAATTATTCATATTATATTTACCCGGAATTTGTGTAAGAATTTATTTTCTCTAAAGAGTCAAGAATCTCAATAGTCAACAAGGTAAATATATTTAAGGTTTTTTTTCATTTACTCTGCTTGGCGCATACTAGGAACATTTTTCCTGCATGAATTTGACATGGCCACCTTGGTGGCTATGACTCGGGAAAGCGCATTTTGCATTTTTTAGTGTGGTATTGTTTTTTATTTTATGCGTGTGGTACGTGTTGAAAGTAAAATTTGCAAAGAAAGCTTTACAGTCATCATGGGTGCCTTTCCCATAGCCAAATCTAACCTCATTGATGGCCAATTTAATTTTTTTTTTCAATTTATTTTAACCACATATCATAAATAAACAATGTATAAATACAATTATTTTTTTCTCTGTCATAACTCCGTTCTGTTTCTGTGACCTTGGCAAATACAACCGACTCATCTAGAAAAACAGTCAATAAGAGGACCTTTTTGTTTAAAATCTTCTTTAATGTTTCAATTCTTTATTGCATCTCGATTTGTCGATGGCCTCTTCCTTACCAAGGAGTGGTGGACGCAGAATCTACCATCTCATCAGTCGAAGTGTACTGTCTCCGACCACATCGTCTATTCTCTCCACTTCGTCTCACTATTCAGGTGATGTCTTTTACTCTTCCTCCTGTTCCTGTTACAACAAATATCTAATCAATCCTAGCAGTGTTACGTAGTGTAGAATTGCATTATATTTATCTTCCTTTCGTATTATTTTTGCCTTGTCTTGTAAGCATAATCTACCGTTCGTATTAACTCCTTGATATAACCTGCTCTTTCTTCTCCGCACCATAAGCAATCCCATAATAGTCTACCGTCTCCACTTCATGACCACAAGTACCTCGTGCTTCTGCGCGCAATCCGCTCTTCACCAAAAACTCTTAAAAATTGCCATGACCAGATAATATTCAATAACATACGGATTTAGTCTCAACCATTTTCTATTTCATGTTGCAAATTTTTTTATATCTTGAATGTATTGGAAAGTTTTATTTCTTTAATCGAGTTCCCCCATCTAATATCAGTTTTGCTATCCTCTGTCTTACTCCTAATACCAGTTTTGCTATCCTCTGTCTTACTCTTTTGTCATCTCCCTGGAANTTCTTTAATCGAGTTCCCCCATCTAATATCAGTTTTGCTATCCTCTGTCTTACTCCTAATACCAGTTTTGCTATCCTCTGTCTTACTCCTAATACCAGTTTTGCTATCCTCTGTCTTACTCTTTTGTCATCTCCCTGGATTTTCTCTCCATTCCCCTCAATTTGTCTCTCCAGTCCTAAGTGTCGTCTGTATTTTAGGTTAGTCAAATACAAATCTAGAGGCATAACCCCAGACACAACCTCTCAAAACATGTGAAGATATGGTCCTATAAGCACCATCTATTGCCAGAAGACACATGCGTCGAACTTGATACAATCTACGCTCTCTATCGACATATGCAACCCAATGACCCCGTGCCATTTTATCGTAGGTTATTATAACCCCCGTGTATAACTACACTATCCCTTAGATCGATGTGGTATTTTGTCAGTCCTACCCGCATTAGCCCATGGTAGATCATTTTATCTTTCTCAGCTAGATAATTGATATGCTCTGTAAAGAGCAAGTATCATCGAGTAGCAGGCCTAGAGACATATGTGTGTGCTCAATTATAATTATTTCCCCATATAATTTTAGGCAAGTAATTCGACGATTTTCTTTACTCAAGCCGAACCATTGCCCTCGTGTTGACTACGCATAAGGGTAATCGGTGTTTGTGTAAATATCCGCTCTACCTTCAATAAAGCTTGATTCTCTGCGCTGGGAAAAAACTCAGAGCAAGTCGGGTTGCTCTCAGTTCGCAGAGTGCGCATTGATAGACAAATGAAACAGCTCTTTTGAGTGAGTGTAGTGAGTGTCTGACCGATCACAAAGAGCCACTCTTCTTTGTCAAATTGATACGTTATTAAAATATGCATATGAAAATCCTCTTTTGAAAAGGTTAATCAGTTAAATGAAGTTCGATTTTAAAAAGCATGAAAAAAGCATTTGACTCAAATTTATTAAAATATATTTAGAATTCCTTATAAATGGAATTGTACTGGCTCCAGCTTGACGAAACAATGGCGGAAACCTGAACTCGCATCGGACAGACTCTTAATAGACTCACTCCGTCCCGCACTGGTGCATGTTTTCCTTCAAATAGATTACCATTTTTGTACTCAGTGTGCACCAGCGCTAAGTCAGAGCAGAAAATGGAAAACGCCATTACTGGAGAATTGTAGATAGTAATCGACTACTCACCAGGTGTCCACACAACAGAATGCACGTGAGTTTCGCCGGAGTAAGTCTGTCCAGGAGGGAGACGTGCGTCTTGATACATGTGGAAAACTCTGTAGCAAGTAGCCGTTGAACATTGTACCCTGGAGCGTCCTGTACCCAATTGAACGTCGCTTGGTGGTTCACGTAAATCCACGTTCCCAAGCACTCGAAGAAAAGACGTACGACCAGAATCAAAGGGATTCACACCATAAACATTGTCACGCGGCTCTAAAAATGCCCCTGCAGCACAAAGAAGCAACAAGGATAAACAAATTTATTTATTTCATGTCATTTGGAGAATGAGGCATACTCTTCCACCTAACTGTTGGACTTGGGTGAGGGAATTGGGAAGGTGAGATGTTGGTTTGCTAGGGAACTTATGGGAACAAACCGACGTTTGTCTGGAGTAGGTGAGGGAAAGATCGACTAAAAAACCTCTAAAACTAATTCTCTAAAAAACTAACATTAATTAACCAGAGTTTTAAAAAAAGCATTAATAATATACATTGCACTGTCAAACACACATAATATGCTATGAACTATTTCCAAAAATGCACCTCTCTCTTTCGGGAAGAACTGATAATAGCAGATGCATACCTGTGCAGGGCGGGCAAAATAAAACTGACACAGAAAAAAATTGTCATCCTGACACGGAATTGAACCTTGTTTGTGAACAGGACAACTTCCAATTACAGTAAATATAGAAAATTACAGAACTGATCACGGAGCAACATCACACATGTTGCGTGACCGTAGTCAGCAGTGACTCTAAAATCTCCCGGTCACCTCAATCGCCTGATCTCTGTCCCTGTGATTTTTACCTGCGGCCAAATTGAAGGGTTAGATGTTCTCAAACAGTCTTGACTCACTGGACGAGCTACAGCAGAACATTGCAAACGATATTGCTCCTTATCCCTTATGCTAAACTGCCATGCGTCTCACTGTTAGATAAATGGAGCGTAAAGCTGCATCGACATCAACGGTGACCATTTCGAGCATTTTCTGTGATAGACAAATCTTAATGTTATTATTAGATAAAGATGTTGTACTCGGTTTTTATTTTAATGAGAAAGAAAGAAATAGTCAACCGAAAAATATTTATTTGCCAAAACCAACTTTCGACAGTTTATGGTGTCATCTTCAGTGAACCTCTCTACCCTGCCGAATTCCAGGCATTCCACACACCCCTCCAGGGCAGAGAAAGCCACTGAAGATGACAGCATATGCTGTCGAAAGTTGGTTTTGGCAAATAAATATTTTACTGGTGACTATAAATTCGTTTCTCATTAAAACTTAATGTGTCAATTACGTGTCAGTCAATAAAATATTTGAGGGCCAGATTTATTTTACCCACCCCTTAAATTTTTAAGAATTCATAATTATTTAAACTTACTGGATAACATCCAATCACCCGTGGCAGTGCGGGCGTGTAGTTCCAACCGTCCGTAGCGAAAGGCGAACGAATCTCTAGTAGACATCCACGCGGATCGCACTGGGGGCAGGATGTTATAGCTGAAAGGCTTCCGTTCGCAGAACTCATTGTTTTTCCACGCGCGCTTCCACGTGCAACTGCACAGAAGCGACACATACTCCATGTATGATGGACATTTGCTTATTTTAAATTACCAGGCAATATGCAATACAAAAAATAACGATCCTGGTCAGGATTTTTGTCCGTTTTTCATTCAGATAAAGGTGAATTTTATATATGGGATCTGTAAGCTTGCGCAGAGGTGTAAAGAAATAATTAATTTCCAATATATTTTAATAGTTACGATTTATAAGTAATATATTCTGAATAACCTATATTTTTATAATAATTCGTACTTGTGAATTTTTTTTCATGTGTTCTATCAAATACAAATTTGTTGGTATCCTGTTGATATTATGAGAAATAGCTCTTTTTATCGTCATCTTAGGAGTGAGCTGAAGTTTTTAATCCTCCTCTACCTTAGAGACCTTGATCGGAATTGATGGTATGGTCCCTAGCTTGCTTCCGGAGTGTAAATTAGTTAATTGTCTTCCACGTGGTCTTATGCAGTTTCTAAGGTAATTTTTTGTGGCGTAATTTAGTTTTCTTCTAGTAATTCGACATGTCTATTATTACGTCAGAGGATTATGTATAATCAAATCTTTGAGTTGGAATATCTTATGCAGTTAAAGGGAAATGTTTTTTATTCGTGGCAAATGAAACAAAACAAAAATTTAACCCATGCCAACATTCCGACGTCTATTTAGGTAATCATCACAACTAACTTGAACACTTAAAAATAACATAATATTCATACATCCATTCTACGTACCATAACCATACCTAGTAGCTAATTTCTGTAAGGTAGATGTAAGAGACAAGGTGTAAAATGTGTATAATTATGGTGTTTAGAATGGGGGGGGGGTGATTGTGATCTTCTTTTTAAGTGTTTAATTTATCCCTGATGAGGACCAAAATAAATTTTGAAATGTCGGTAGAAGAAAACATTCTTTAGTTTCATTTGGGCTTATGTCAAAATAACATTTTCTTGTGGTAATTATGGCCAATAACTGTTATATGCATATCTTTCTCTATCAGAAACAATAAGTATTTCAAATGAATTTTAACCAAAAACTTATACTAAGCAAAGTTTTTAAAAGAATTATAATTAATTTAAAATAGAAACCATAACAAATTCATTAAAAAATAATAAATTAGATTTCTATGAGAGAAAAGACGTTTAAAGTATTAAAGAAAACCAAGAGTAATATAGACATACATTACAAATTATAGATTAATAACGTTAATATTAATAAACAGAAATTATCATAAATAATTTAATTATAAATAACTTTATGTTTAGAATATCTACCGAAATTTTGCTTTCGAATTCTGCAAAAAATAAACTATTAAATGTTATTAAATACACGTGAATCAAGAGTAGTGTTTTATTAAATGATCAATATTTCAAACACAAAAGTAGTAAATTGTGTACATAAATTCTGTAGCCCCATCCTGGCCCGGGTTTTTCTCCGTTTTTCCTTCGGGTAGAGGCGGATTTATTATACAGGTTCTCTAGGCTTTGTCTAGGGGCATGTTTATTGTAACAATAAATCGTAAATTTAGTGCTTATTTTCAACTCTTATGATTTTTAAACACTATACTCAGAATAAACTATAGTTCGATAATAACTGGTACATGTAATTTTTTGCGTAAAATTACAAACATATTGACATTCTATTAGTTTTATAACTCGCAGCTAACTTTTTATCTTATCTAGGAACTTATGCAAAAAAAATTTGAATCCGCCTCTGCCTTAGGGCCCTTAATCGGAATTGATGGGATGGTCCCTTGCTTGCTTCCGGAGAGTAAATTAGTTTATTGTCCTCCACGTGGTCATACGCAGTTTGTACTGTTTTTGACAATAATATTATTATTATTATTATTATGGTTGGGAGGTATCACATGAATTAGTATTGGAATATTCACTTGTATCAATTTCTTTTATTTAAGAAATTGTTAAATTCTAGTGTTCTACACAATAGCCATAAATTGGACCTAATATACCCTACTACTTACATACCCTCAGCTTTACGTGCATAAATTCTGTAATATGTCTCCAATTTTATTATTTTGCATATCCTCTTTCATATCCACTGAGAATGTTATCCATTAATGTTGGAGTTTTGATAGTATTGGTGTATATTCTCAATCTCATATTTTCACTGACGTAATTAAAACAGAGTTTATAGAAGACATAAATTTTCCATTTCACACCCTTAGGGGTGAATTTTTTTAAATTCTTCCTTAGCGGACATTTTGAAATTTTTTTTGTCACGCTCTTCTCAACTCCCACCTCGAGGAGCGTCGTGTATCTCATGTGGTCTGAAAGATACATAATGTCATTGGAAATACGATTAGTCGTCTCAGAAAACACAATAACCATCGACTCGACCCCTATATCGGTCTTTTTACGTAATTTTTACGTCTCTCCCTTTCGACCTCCAGCTCTAAGAATAAGTTGTTCCCGTATGATATCTTGAACATAAAGGCATTAGTGGTTGGAACATCTCGTCAACCTTAAAACTATGAATCCGATGCATTTTGAATTTTTTATATTTCAGTATTAGTTCTCATTTTTTAAATCCATAAACTCACTTCCATCCCCACCTCACCCATCCAAGGGGTGCTAGTGGTGTGTTTGTTTCGTTGATTTCAGACTTTCACGATATCGGGATTTCACTATCAACTCAACGAGGCCGAAAATTATGATTTTTGATCATTTTTTCATGACATCCTCATCTCTACGGGTGCTAGAGCTTATACGGGCAGATTGTGTACTTTGACGTCTTCGAGAATGTCACTACTAATTTCAGCGGTCACGAAAACTACGATATCAAAACAAGTATCGGTCAATTTCGATTATTTTTACATTTACTCCTTCTCACCCTCAACATAAAGAGTGTTTAATCTTTATAGGGGTGATCATGTACTTATGAGGCAATGAGGGTGTCACTTCACTTCAGCGGTCCCAAAAATGTTTTATTCAACACCAATATCGGTCGTTTTATTGTGTTTACCTGTCCTCCATTCTCTCCATCCTAGAGATGCTGCATTATTATCTGCATTTGTTAAATTTGCATTTGTTAAGTTGACTCATTGTTAAATTAGAAAGCATTTGGGACGTCATTATCCATCCCATCGCCACCGTAAACTATGTTTTCGAATCTCATATCGAATTTTTTTATTCTTTTTACATGTCATCCTTCTCACTTCCTCCCTAGGGGTGCATGGAATGTCTTACTCCCACCGTACTTGTGTCATATAGTCAGTCATCTGTGAAATAAAGTTTTGTTGAAATTGCTCTAGGCACTCTTATTTTACCCACTAAGGAATGGATTTTTGTATTAACGCTTCTTAGCGGATATCTACTCCCTAGAAGGAACCTATCTGCCAAATTTCAAGTTTGTAGGTTTTGTAGTTTCTGAGATTTCGTGTTTAGTCAACCAGTGGTATTTCGCTTTTATAAATAGATTGGTGGTACTTATGATGTAAGGATAATGGTCATGTTCATTACATACCCCTCAAGTTTAAGTGGTTGACCTATTTCCTCTTCTTGTAAAAGTGTAGGAGAAATGTGCAGCTTTCCATCTTTTACGAATGCATTCCGCCCTTTAGAATCGTAAATTGTAAACTCTTGATCCTTAAAATAAAATCACGCATTTTAGATACATCATCAGGTTTTGAAGTAACATGTAAATATTTACAACGATGAAATTACAAAAAATATGAAAATTCATTAGGAAATTAAGTATTCGTGTCTATTGTAAATAATGAATCTCACTTTTACAGTTATTGCCGGAAAAACCTAACCACCTCTTCAAAAGGGCAACCAATTTATTTCGTTACCAGAATTTGTTTATATTACACTGATACTTCACGTGACTTTGGCCAGATAAAAATGGCAATGAGCAAAGAATTAAACCCGGGAGTCCTTCCTGCAGGTTGATTCTCGTTCCGCGTCGATTTCTCCGTAGACTCCTCTAATCGATTTTCGATCCTTTTTCTACGCACGAGACAACGAATGAATGGTTCAACTTGTGGCAAGAAGTTAGCTCTCTTGCTACGTTGGAAGCGAGCATTCCATTTTTTACCGAAGTGTGTGAGAGAAACATTTACATACAAGGTTAAAATTAAGATTTGAGTCACTACCTGTCAGCTTTTATACGCTGAAGAGAAAAAAAAATTATTTCACAGGCCAATTAATCTGAGGACTGGTTTATTCGAGTTCGCTTAAGAGATGTTTTACTGTACGGAGAATATTGTTTCTACTATTGAACATAATTTAGCCTGTGTGATTTGGTATATATTTTGAGTAGAACTCAATTTACAGTGATTTGTAAGGAAATATTTACCACGGTTTTCATATTTTTCGGACTTCATCGTTTGTTGTCGGACGGTTTATCGACGAAAACAGGCGTACCACTATATTTCTTTCGTGAATACATTCTAGTATAAAATAACTGGGTCTTATCTCAATAATTTTCAATTTTTGTGTTTCTATATTCACGCAAGATTCTTGTACAACATGTGCAAGTAATACTCGGAAGTTTCAGTAATTTGTTTTATTTATTTCACAGAAATATATAAGGATTTAAATGGCACGAACACATGGATTGCGAATTTCTGCAGCAATCCAAGGATACTTACTGGATCTCCTGAGAATTGAATAGTATGCTTCCAAACGTCGGTATTAAAAGTATCAAAATTATCTTCGAAGATCACTTGACCTCTGCAAGCCGAACGTCCATTAAATGTTGTTGGAGAAGGCTCACAGCTTGGATCAACCAATTCTAGAACAATTTTTCTTCATCAATGTTTGGAGATTGTTCAAGAGTTATCCTAGTCAAAAGAACTCTACACCAATGCTATTCTATCAGGAAGAAAGAGTTATGTACGTAAGAGAAATTATCTTTAGGTTGACGAGTCCTGGAGTCCTACGGTAGTGTGATAAATATTGTAGAGCTATTGTTTCTAGTTCGGAAAACTTATAGTCAATACAATTTATTCCACATTAGCAGTTGGAAACTGTGAATGATCACGAACAATCACATGGAGGACAATAAGCTATTTCACTCCGAAAGCAAGTAAGACCTTTCTCAGAAAAATCTGATGGTAGTGATACATTTGATTTATGAATTATGATTATGATACATTACTTAAATAAATTATTGTTTTGTCAAAAATCAATTTAGAAGATATTTAAACATTTTCCCTTTAATATGAGGGAGAGATTCACACAGTTATTACGGTACATTATGAAAGAAAATGTTTTAAACAATAACTGTATTTCGTTTCTGTGTCATATTGATATCCAATTATCTAATCAGACTGACAGTTGTCACCACATTGTACACATATTCTTCAAACCACATTTCCTATTCTATTCCTCAAAAAAATTTAACATAAATGGTGTAATAGCGTCATCAAAATTTCTTACTTCCGATTTTCACTACCAAACACTAATAATTCAAGATGGAGAGATGTTGTTCTCAAAATTTCGAGATTACGTCCTGTGTTTTATGTCAGTATTCTAAGCCATTTTGATATCTCACCAACTCACGAACGAAATGGTGGCTAAATATTTGTGAAGTGAACTTTATTTTCAATAGTGACGTATTTTTGATAGCTCATTCCTAAATCTTTTACTATCTGAAAATTTTAACTATTTAAAATGTAAATAATCACAAAACTTTACAAAAGTTGCGAATTTGACAAAATTATTACTTTAAATTTCTAAGCATTCAAAATTTTGGTTTTCTCAGTAGCATTATTCCAATATAATTAATTAGAACAACCTTGCAAGTAGACTTATTTTATTAACATTCTTTTATTATTTTTATTAACTTACTTTTATTAACACATAAAAGTATTAAGTTTATATATTTTTTATTTTCGGTATGTTTTCGTATTATTTATTTGTATGCAATTGTTTGTATGGGTATAAAGTTAAACATGTTTATTATTACTTAATTAAAAAAACTTATTATTACGTTATTTAAAAAAGTTTTTTGTTTACAAGGTCGTTCTAATATTTTAAGTGAATAATGTCGATAGAATGTACATTAAAACCTCCGTACATCCAAACACATTCTCGTACGTCACACTCTTAACGATTTATACTCCACTCGTGATAATCTTCTTACGTTTATGACAATGATCAGTCAGTTGCTTTAAACAATTTGCTTTTATATGAATTATAAATAATTTAGGTCTTCATAATTATGCACACCTTCCTTTAAGTAGTATGATTATGAAGTTGAGTGGAGCACATTATATGTGGGTAAAAGAGATCTACCTTTAATTATCCTTCTCCCTTCTTTCCTCGCTTGGTTGTCATTTTTGGAGATGTAGATCCAAAAGAAAACCACATCGCCTGGCTTTAGAGTAGTATTTGCATCTTCTAGAGTCCAATACCCATTTCTAGAGTCGATAATAGTTTGTGATATTTGCCCTCGCTCTTTGATATCGATAGGGAAATTAATATTGGCATTCACTGTTACAACACTGATCCCTGCTGAATCTGAAAATAAAATAAATAATTTTTAATATTCGATATATATTGTACTCTGAAACACTAAATTATTGAAATCTTAATCCATGAGCGTTGCGCATGCGCATGATGGAGTCAAGAGTAGTACGTCGTACGGCTACGTGAGTACGAGATTTGGGACAACAAGCACTTGGCAAGCTGTCGGGAGTTCTTTCCTAATGAACTTTATACAAATCACGTCAGGAAAATTTGAAATAAACGTCCACTACTTTTTAGCATACTATATTTATTTTCGTTGGACACCAATCAATTTTCCAGCATCATTGTATGTAAAGATTCATGTATATTTGTTTGAAGAAAGCATGTATATCTTTTTGATGAATGCAAAGGACTTCGCTTGGAAGGTGGGGACTAGTCCTGACGTATCAAAGTCAACTAATATATTTTGAGGCAACGCTGTCCTTTTTTATCTTCTATATATTTTTTTGTAAAAAACAATAAAATACAGGTTACTTAGAATGTCGTACTAAATAATTCAATTTAAATGTACTATTTAATTTTTCCAGCTTGAAATAATATAAATAACAGAGTATCAAATACATACTTGGAAGGTTATCGGCCGTAATAATGACTAGGGATTGGTAGCATATTGCATCCTCATGACTAAATTGTTTAGGTGCGTCATATTAAATAAAATGTGTGTGGTCACCATGGAGATGGTTCTGTAAACATGTGGCACAGTAAACCTTTTTTTTTCATTGAATCCTGATGATGATTACAAGAAATAGTCGAAAAGTTGGCAAAATGATATGTTTTGTATATATTTGCCTGGCCTAATTGCAACAAAATCAATCCGTAGAATCAAATATCGTGTTACAAATAAATAAATATGACAGATAGCTTTTATTCGCCGGGCAACATTTTAACAAACTCCATCCCATACCTCCCGATCTTTCGGAAGTTTATAGAAAATTGTCCACGGGCTGAAAAGTTGGGAGAAGTTATCACAAACAGTCATAGAATGGAAGACACGGGAGAAGGCATTGACGGTCATAGCGCGGAAAATGCAATAGAAGAACTGAGTAATCTCTTGTACTCATGGTATATTCGACCGTTTTATTTTAGTATTAAACCACGAAATTGCACCGGTACTTTGTGGTATCTTCAACTACATGTATACAATGGGTGTATTCCCTGTAATCTGTAACACATCAATTATTTTTCCAATATATGAAAACAAAGGCAATGTAAATGACACCACTAACTTTAGAGGAATTTCACTCATCAGTGTTGTAGTATTTTTTTTTTGTAAAATACTGTGTAGTAGGCTGAAAAGATGGGTTGAGAATGAAGAAAAACATTCGATTTTACAAGTAGGATTCAGAAAAAATAAAAGCACAATAGAATATATTTTTATTCTTACATCTCTCCGGCAACAGCCGTTAAAAAAGGAAAACTATATTGCGCTTATGTTGATTTTGAAAAATCTTTTGACACGATAAATAGGAATATACTTTGAACTGCATTAAGAGAAAAGGGCGCATCGACTAAATTTATCGCAACGTTAAAATCCGTATATAGTACTGAGAGTGCATGTGTCCGTCTTTATGATAGCAGCGGCACAAATATTTTCTCAGTAAATCAAGGGGTCAAGCTGGGTTTTTTTTGCTCTCTCCACTTCTTTTTATATTATCCATAGATTGACTCATTGATAAGCTACGTAATATTAATTCTGATACTCCTACAATAGGAGAAAACTACAGACCAATACCAGGACGACGAGAATACGACATATTACAGGACTATATAGAAAAGGTGATGAGCATCAGACTGAAGTATAAAGCGCAGAAGACATGAAGACGGGGACCTGGAGGACAAGAAAAGAACGAAAAGACAGAGAGATAAGATAGAAGAGGGACAAAAGTCACAGACGACACTTAAACGATGGTAAACAAAGAGAAAAAAGGGATTTTAATCTGTAGAATATATAGCTCTATCCTTGTACTAAAGAACATGGAAGACTGTTAGCACTATATGTAAAAGAGTAAACAATAGTTTCGCCTTTCGTTACTACAAGATGGGTTAAAATGCTAGGGACAGTGGCGCTCGTATTGTGACGTATTGCAAAGACGTTGTCAATTCTCCACTTTATAAGTTTGGAGCGTGCATATTAACTCACCAGTGTTAACGCGCTCTAAACAAAACATAAATAAACGCTTCTCACCTGGCACTGCGATGCGTATTCCAGAAGGTTTAAGCGCCTGTACGACTGTGCCGGCGACGGCGCGCGCAATCTCCGCTGTGTCTTCGCAATGCGCCGCTCCTACGATTCCAGCCAGCAACGCGGCAACGACAAACCACATGTCGGCGAGGGACTTCACTCCTCTACCGCCGCGCAAACACTGACCTCTTCGGTGAGGATGGAGTTGCTCTGGGCTACTTGCTAACGAGAAACGCCGTGACGTCGCTGCGAAGCTAAGAAAGCAGGGATGTCAACGGAAGAAAGTTCAGGCATCGGAGTATGGCGTGCTCAGATAGAGCACGCTGTGAGCGCTGTCTATGCAGGAGGGCTGCTGTCAGGGTTGGCTTGTAGGCTTTCATTACGCATATAAGTAATACACAATATGCATTAGATATGTATAACCACATATGTCTATATGGTATATATGCATATAAGTAGTACAGTGGTAAGTTTTTTCTCGTATTTAAAAATTAATGTTATTGCTAATTAAATAAATTCATTTAAATGCAATTTGTATTTACTGTTAATCGGTGTGTTATTCAAGAAATGATGGTTCTGATAATTAGCTTAGAGATTGAAGCAAATTTCCATCCAGACGCCACAGATAGCAGCAAAGAAATTTATTGGTAAAATAAACTCACATTCTCTGCCCTACAATTATGTTCTGACTTTGTAGCGGATATCGTACAACTGGATACGGTCAGTATTCTGAGAATATTAACTTGTACCTTTTTTTGTATGTAATTTGATGCTGGAAATAAACATTATTATTATTATCGTCATTTTTAGAGACGGAAGAAATCGCAAGGGAAATTTCAAAACAAGCGAGTCTTTGACTTCCAGAGTGATAAAAGTGGAGGTAGAACATTATGTGTTTGCTATTTGTGAAAAATTTGGTTACGTAGTAGTATTAAACAAAATTACGAAGTATTGCTCAAATAATCGTAAAAATAAATTAATTAAATGTTTTTCTGTATGTTTTCTGTGCTATGATATTTGGTTATCTAATATGATTTTGTATGTAATCGATACTGAAATGTGTTTCATTGCCTTTCGAAATGTTTCCTTAGCAATGACACAAACTTGTTAGTTTCGTTGCTCAAAAGCCGATGGAACGTGTGGTCGCAGAGACCAGGAAACGGATTTGTTAATCTCTTCGCTTTTGCCGACTATCCGATAACAGAAGCCGTTATGGCGTTTTCGATCTCTCGGTCACGTGGAAGAACGCAACTTTGTTCGCATGCCTTTCTCTTGATATCTCTGCTGTAAAAGTGTATCAGTTGTCGTTGACCTCTTGAAACCGCATGGTGGATCGCAGAATGCACTCTTCTGCCTTCGCTCGTCACGCGCTTATAGAGACGAAAGACACATTTTCGTGTATGGATTTGATTGGACTGGAAGTTATCCCCGATGTCTTCATCTATGACTGGTAAAATACCGTTCCAATACCTACTTCCCTATAGCGATTAACTCATATCGCATTATTTCGTTTCTTCTGAAGTGTCAAATGAATATATGATACTACGAACATGATCATTTTTTCCTGTTAGTAAGCAAAATTACAAAGAGTCTGTAGTTATTGAAGACGTATAAAACTCCTTTTTGTATTAATTTTTAATGTACTGTAATATTGTATTCATTTTATTACTATGGAAATTTTTCGAGAAGTCATCAGTTTTTTTAGAAGCATGAGTTATATTTTTAATTTGGCAAAAATGCGAATAATATCTTCTAAATCAAACGACACTCATTCAATTTATCTTAAATTATTAAATCGAGTTTTCCTTTGTCGTGGTATTTAAACGTTCTTCTCCTGACAAGATAAATGTAAACAAGCACAGGCCGAAAGTGGTCTTGATTTTTTTTACTGAAACTTATTGACTATAAGTACGTCCTGTCTTAATATAAGTAAAAAATACACAACGGAAAATACCGAAAGAAAATTACGAAAACCGATTCTTTTTGCACGTCGAAGAGCCATTTTTGTGGGACTTGTACAAGTCTGAACTGGCAGGCGGACGAGTGACGAGGCTTCTTCATCATTCAGGGAGGAAATGCAAATACAAACAAATAATGCTTTTAAGAAAAGGAAGAACTGATCCTGTTAAGTCAAATAGTAAAACTATCTTAAGTTCAGCTAATAACGTTATTCATGTTCAAGTTTGCTATGTCCATTTTTGTAGTGGAATATCCTAGTAAAATGTTAGATTTAAAAATTTTATGTGCTTATTGACAGCGCCAAACCTTACATTTTCAAAATAATCATAATATAAGAAACGAATAGAAAGAAATTAAAGAGAGGATCACAATTCATTTCAACTTTTTCACTTTTGGCAGATAGAAGATCAATAAATTATAATAAAGACCACTAAAATTCACCCGTTTTTTAAATATTATTTCATGCGTGTTTATATGGATTTCAAGGTCGTGAATTGTTCTGCAGTAAATACATATTTATTGCACTACATCTGTAACATTTTTATTAAGAGCAGAACTGTGGTCCAAATGTTTCGTTTTGTTCACCTCTCTTTCACTGTTTTGCCATTGAAACTTACAAAGAGAAATAAAATTTTATAATTAAGGTCTAACAAATGAGTGAAAGATCTTAATTAAAAAGCGATAGATTTTCGTACTTTGTTACATTGAACGAGATTTAGAATCGGAGCAGGTTATTGAGGTGATATCATGGCACGCAATGCGAAATGTACGGCAGAAGTCGGTGACCTTTTACTGCAGCAACCTTTTCCGGCCTGTTGACTTTCCTCATGATTGTCCAAAGTGTGAGCGGGAAAAATTTGCAAACTTCTCGATTCGTTTTCAGTGCCTTCCGGTGTGCCATCGTCGCTAATATTTTGAAATAACGTAGTAATAGTTTTTTTTATTATTTGTGATTGGGAAATGTAACGTGCTATTTAATATTATCTTCATGGAACGACAGGGTGAAGGAGTTGGGTGGTAGGTTAGCTGGGTTTACCAACTACTTGCCCAAGGAGAGGGGTTAGGATTAGTTAGTAATAGATATTGATACTGGGAGCAGTAGGGAGATAGAAGGAAGGTTCGCTTTTCAGTATATGAACAGACATTAATGTGAAAAGCTACAAGTTTTTTTCTCACCCCACCGTGAATTGAACCCGGGATGACTTGGTGATGAGCATGAACACTAACACCTGAGCCACCAGGTATTAGTATTAAAATTAATATAATAGTTTTGGTGTTCAAATAATCAGGACCACTTTCGACCTGCGCGTGTTGAAAGTTTCCTTGTGAGTGCAAATGTGCCTCGCACTCTTCTGTTGGCTTCTTTCGCCATCTTCATCGCCGGACTTTCGCGGCATCTGTTGCATGAGGCGGCCACGAGCCGTGGTCAAGGCCAACGGGTTCCTCTTCCGAGACAAACACCTCACGCGCCTGGGGAAACCCGTTCTTGGCCTCCCGGCAGATCATGTGCGACCAGTACTCCAAGTTAGTCAAACCAAGTGTAATTGTTTTCTTTATTTTCATTATAATTGTTACAAAACATAACAATATGAATAATAATGATGAACTAACACAATTTAATCTATCAATCAGTTAACAATATAGTAAAAATGATATTCAAGAATTCGCTTTACTCGTTTGAAATGCGCAAGAGCATGCAAAAGCATGGCGGAGCGCGGCGGTGTCGTGATTTACGCATCTCACCTCGGAAAAAGTGAAATATCTTTCTCAGATGTCAAATAAGAGTGATGTAAAAATAATTCGGAAAATTAAGTAAACTTCCATCACTTATGTGATCTGAAAGTTGGTCTTATTTTGTAAACAAGTGTTTCCTCCATAAGATGCAATGTATTTCAACATCAATTGCAATTGCAATTATTTCATTTAATTGGCCGGTGAGGTATGTTTTGAAGTCGAAATCACAATAAGTACATGTTACGTTAGTCGACTGAAGAGATTTTTGTGATTGAATTCTACCTTCGCTAGTACTACCTTTTCTACGAAACATAAACGCATTCATCAAATTTGCTTTGTTTCAAGAATTTAAACAAAATTAATTTTATTGTTTCGTTTTATTAAGCTCACCTTGTTACCATTTGCGTGATCAATGAAATATAGGTATGAAAACATTGTTTCTCCTATTTTCAAACCCCAACAAAATCAACGAGAACACTTGAAAAGGGTTAATGAATTTGCCCAAAAATATTCGTTGATTAAATTTGCAGTCAATTTATCGAGTGGCATAGTCCTTAAAACTGGACTTCTTTGGTTTTTAATTTTATCCGTGTTTGATAGATTGACGTCTGGCGCCGTTGAATCGCCAAATTAAAAATACCACACTCTTTTGCAAGCACAAAAAGTGAGGAAAGCAACGGGTTAATGAATTGATTTTGTGAAAACCTCTCCGAACGTTTCAATTATAGACGTTTTGAATCAGACATTCTTATTTTTTATTATTCTCTCATTAGTTTTGTGTTATTTGAAAAAATTGTGAAGAAAAAATATTGTGAGTACATATCTGATAATGTAATACTTAAGAGAACGTTTCCTACTTAATATATGGAAGATATGAAAGAATTATAAAAATATAATACAATGTTATTACATGACCCAATTTAATGAATAACTTCTGCAAAACTTCGTTAAAGTGATACCTAAAAGGTTTCTTGAGACGGATTTTAGTGTGTAACACAGATTACGATAAAATATATTAATAATGATGAAACAGGATACACATTTACAAATATACATATCACCAATAAGAACACATTGGACATACTACAAAATGTGATTATCATTTGACTCGAGGAGTACTATATACGAAACGTTAAGGAAAGAAGCACGATTTACCTTGCGACATTCACTTTTGAAATCTTCTTCCAGTGCACATGGCAACCACGCTTTCAAAATGAAACACACATACACAAAAAAAAGAGAAAATAGATATCGGAAAATAACTAACCACTGATTCTTAAATAGAACAATACCATCAGTTTAACAATGAAACAGTGCTTAACCCTTCCCTAAATGAAACACTTGAAGAGTACATTTTGTTGGGCAATTAGGGAGAGAATGGAAAATTATTCAAGGGAGAATAGTGTGGATGTGCGTAATGATGTTTCAAACAAGTACTCATAAAATGAAATTTCTTCATTTTTCTGGGTCTACTTCTCGTTTTAAAAATATTATTATTTTTGTCCATTCAAATTTGTTTTTCAGCTGCTAGATCAGTTTTAACAGTCATGTCATGAGTTAACCGTTTTTATCCGTAGTTCTATTTTCATGTATGTTCAATTTCACGAGTGTATGTCGTATGCATTTTCAATAGCGGTTCTTCTCTTGTCCCGGAAGAAAGTTAAACTCAAGTGCATAAACTTATACGTGGAAAACTATTGAAAGAGGAAGAATTTATGAAATGGTATCTTGTGAGAATATCTTCGTGCTTCTGTGAGGCTTTTATCCTCGTGGGTCCGTGAGGGAGGAGGAATTGGAGTTGAAGAATGTTAAGGAGGAAAAATTGAAAGTTATTTATGTGATTCAGAAAGCAAATTCCTGGTTATCACCGCGAAAGGTTACTTCAGTCATTTGTTGATTGAGGAGGATGGAAACATCGAATGAACAATTTCATTATATAATTATGAAGATTTTCAATGTTTATTCTATTTTTGTTTCCATTAATCTAATCAGATGAGCTCTAAAGTATGTGTTCTATGTACAATGTTTCAGAGTCTTTTTAATGTATTTGATTTTCTATTTTTGTAGTTTACTTTTATATTTTGCAAAAATTTTTTTTATAGGTTTTGAAATTGCTGTAAAGAAGAGATGCATTATGCTGTTAAAAATACTAGAAAATTGTGAAAACTGAACATTTCAAGAATAAATTGTTTGTAATGCATCTCCTGGGGAAAAAGTGGAGTCATTCTTCTTTCCACATGAGAGAACAAGCCACTGGAAATATTTTCAAAAATCTCCAAGGAAACAGGCGAAAGCGTATTTTAGGTTTCTTGCATGTACTGAAGAATTTATGAAAGACATGTAATATCAATCCTTCCTTTGCAAATGCTGGGCAGATTCCTTCCCCAAGACACTCCCCGGTTGTGGACGAAGCTGTGTAAATGCATCCAATATGTATAGGAAAACCAGAAGATACTTTCCTCTAAATGATAAACAACCCACCGTCAAACCATAAGGAATTTTGTATTTTCAACGTTGGCGGTGTTATCATGTGTGTGGATGTAATTACGACCGTTTCTTAAATCGATCAGAGTTAAATATATTATAATAACGTAGTTAGACTCCACAAAATCAATTAATATAGATAGAGGTTTTCACACCTGATGCAGGTCTCAAACAGTGTTTAAAATGTCATGTTCCTTAAAACCTTTACAATAAATATGCGAAGTCTATTCTTATTTTTTTT
>NNCF01126165.1:636000-656951 GCA_002313205.1 Laupala kohalensis | reverse complement strand
AAAATGAGGGTGGGACATAACATGAGGGGGGACAAATAATGAGGGGTAGGACAAAAATGAGACGGATGAGGAAAATGAAAGATACCCTAGCTCTAATAGCGTTGGGATCGAAAAGAACAAGAGGTGACAAAGGGAGGTAAGGAAAGAGAGAGGCAGGAGCCTAGCACAAGTAAGTGGAAGTAATGCCAGAATCAAATCAAGACCCCGTGTTTGCCAAACACGTACTTACTAGATGTAAGTCCCCTGGGGGTATTAATATATATTTAACCGTAATATATTTAAGAATTGGGTGAAAATCATAAAATTGTTCGAAAGTATATTGAAAAAGATCTGAAAACCCGAGAAAAAAATGTTTGAATGCAAAATACAAGAATTTATATTATGCAATGGAATTTTCTCTATTTTTGAACATCCTATGACGTCAATATTGATTGACGTTCGATTAGAGACCTTCGTTTGAAAGGGTGAAGATAAAAGTTTCATAAGCAATTTTTTGCTTCCGTTTCGATAGAAATCTTGAAATCAATAGAGCTTAAAACGTCCAACGCTCTGAAGAGACTCTTAAGAGTATAAATCTTTTTTCGAATGAGCCATTCAATTTCTCCTTTGCGTTGGCAATTATATCTTGTTTGCTATATAAAATCAGTTTGATGTGTTTGAAATAGTAAATAATATTTAAAATAGTAGAAGTATATATTTTAGTATATATTTTCTTTCCGTTTACTTTTCAGTAGTTTACTTCGCTCTGAATATTCGAAATCTACTGAAATCTTACTCGCAAAAATTGTGACAATATGCATTAAACCCTCATTTGCTTACCCTTATTTGTTACTGGTGGTCTAATTAATGCACAATAAAATTCACATAAATAGTTAATCCAAAGCACTCACATTTTAACGTGTACACAAAAATTACTAAAAAGTAGAATGATACCTATTTCAGTTTTGTTATGCATATTTTACTAGATAAGTATTTTGTATTTTTTTTTACAATTAAAAAAAATTCTTCAGCAGAAACACTCTTAACTGGACTCGCTGGTGTCGCTTTTGAGCGGTTAATCCAAGGGTTCCGTGAAAACTCGAGTTTTGTTCAAGAAACGTCTTAAAATTAAGCCCCGTTCCGTTTATGTTGAACGCCTGATCAGGGTGTACAAGGTCATCGCCGTCTGTCGCTTCCATACATGTCTTAAATTCACCAGCAACTGATTCGAATGCCGATTTGCTTTTCACCGGTTATGTGAACAAAACGAATCCCGTGACACCTTTTCCAACGATCCTGCCACTTCCGGCTGGCAAAAAGCGATGCCGCATTCTCGATTTAGCCGTGAATTGCCAATGCTTTTTTAATAAAAATTTGACCACTGATGGGGGTCCCTCTCCGACAAACCACAACCACACAGCATCGTCGACGATGTCACAAACGTTTTTACGATATATTTATGTCACAAATATTACAATACTATATTGAATTATTAAAAAGTACACGTGTTCTGTGTTAAGAACTGATCTCAAAGTGCATCAAAGTGAATTTCGTACGCCGTGTATCCATCTTTCGATATTCCATGGCTTTTTTTTTCTATTTTTTGTCCTCTAATGATCGTTTCCAAACGTGTGATCCTCCTCATCGCGTACGCCACTGGTATTTTTTTAGTGCACCGATCCGCAAGACTTTTTTCGCACGCGATGTTTCAACTCATTTCTTCAAACGATCGTTTTTTTCGTTGCCAATTATTGAAGGAACTTTTTTCCGCGCTTAACTTGTAACAAAGCTGTTTTACTGATTCCCTGCCGTCAAGTGTTTTAGCACTTTTAACAGTGTCTCAAACGAGACTATCACACCTTTTCATTTTTCTATCTCACTCACTTTTATTTTACAGCTCATAATGGGGTAATGGCGGGGACAAAACCGGAAAAGGGAACTTCCCCCTCCACGTGGTCATACGCAGTCAAGCCCCATCCTGGCCCGGGTTTTTCTCCAGTTTTCCTTCGGGTAGAGGCGAATTTATGATAAAGGTTCTCTAGGCTTTGTCTAGGGGCGTGTTTATTGTAACAATAAATCGTGAATTTAGTGTTATTTCAATTTTTAAGCACTATACTCAGAATAATCTATAGTTCGATAATAACTTACATGTAATTTTTTGCTTAAAATTACAAACATATTGACATTCTATTAGTATTATAACTCGCAGCTAACTTTTTATCTTATCTAGGAATTTTTGCTGAAATTTTTGAATCCGCCTCTGCCTTTGGACCCTTGATCGGAATTGATGGGATGGTCCCTTGCTTGCTTCCGGAGAGTAAATTAGTTTTTTTTTCCTCCACGTGGTCATACGCAGTTTGTACTGTTCTTTGACAATACATTTATTTATTTATTTACTGTTCTTTGACAATACATTTATTTATTTATTTATGCCTCTACGAGTTTCAGTGAAATTTGCTTCATTTTACGAAATTAGAAAGGTAGCTCCGATAAACTGAAACATCGGGACCCTATTGATTCATAGACTCGGAAGCAAGAGGGGAATCACACTGGTATACTCCTTCCCTCTCCCCTGTTCTGCCCACCACAACACAAATACATGACACACCTAACGTAGCGTCGCACCGTTTCACTTTCCTGGAACTTTCCAGCAAAGACTCATCAAACAATCCATGTTTGAATCACTACTTGTGAGCTATTATACGCTGAAAGAGAAAAAAATACTGTTACACGGGATAGACCGGTTAATCCGAGGACCGGTAGATCCAAGACCGGTTGAGAAGGGTTCTACGGTATCGATAATCAATAAGATGTAATTATATCAAGGTAGTGATTTGGAAGCATTTGTCTGTAACGTTCTTCGGTATCCTTATTCCCTTTTCACTAAAATTGAAAAAAAGGGAGTGTTTGTATTTTAATCCACCAACTGATGGATATGAGATATATTTTATTTCCTTGAGTTGCATGAAGAGAAATGCACATAATTAATTTTGTCACTGTTAAATAAATTTCAATAAGCAACTCCTTCGTTACCTTAAAAGATATGGAAGTGAGGTATACTCAAATATAAGTTCTAACCTATGTAGTGTGTCTGTTAAAGCAGAGATGTCGACGGGAACAGATACGGGCAGCTCGGTGCTGAACGCAACTTCGTTTACGTGCTCCTCCTCTTGGCACCATTGCATTAGAGCCAAGAGATAATGCCACTATACAAACATCAATACATGTAGTGAAGTATACAGTAAAATAAAATAATTTTTTCTTGTAGTATTGAATTCACACAACATTTAAAAGCGGACTTCAGTGCTATACTCGTCGGCAGTTTGCGGCTACGATTTCTGGGTGCAGCGTGTTGTTTGTTCGTTTCTACGACAATTACTTTGAAGACATTAATTGAATATTGATCTTAATATTTCACTCTGAGTTCCTTGTTTCGTTTTCCCACTTGTATAAACACAGAGTTTTCATGAAAAAAAAAAGGTGAATTTCTGTTCTCGAATAACGGCTAAAAATTTTAATGAGCTTATGGTTTCGTTTTGGCCTTTTCACACAATTCCACAATTTTGAGAAATTCATGATACAGTATAGATTCGTATCAAAGACTGAATCAATAATGTAATTCTTTGCAATTAAGGTTCTCTAAAATGTATTCTCTTCGTTAAAGTCTTTTTTTTTAATCCACTCACTGTGAGAAACATGATGTAATTTTTATAAATTTGAAATCTCTTGGTAAAAATTACTTTTTTCTCAACTTTATCACAGGTTCGTGAACTTTATTATACACCGAAAGTAAACTGTTTGTTAATCTTCAACTTAAACGGATTCCGAAATGTTCTAGCACTTTTGATACTTGTGTTTCGCTACCACTCAGAGAACCGTGTAATTTTTGGCAACACCTTTCTTGTATTGCATTAACTATGTCTCGTGAGTTTTTGAAGCTGTTAAGTTATTCAAAAAAGAATCTAATATGTAAAGGTGTATGTTTGTTTGGAGTACGGTAGCAGTTCATTGAACGTATGTGGCGCCAAGGTAGGGGGATTCTTGATTTCTCAAACTACGTGAAAGTATGCAAAAGGGTCGCGAAGAGATAACTTCAAATCCCCTAGTGGCGCTGGGTGAGTTCAGCACAATATTTATCTATTCCAAAAATATTTGAAATATTTTCTCTCAAAACCAGTATTTTGTGGCATTAAATAAAAAAAATTAAAAAAAAAATTTTATTGTCAAAAAACAGTACAAACTGCGTATGACCACGTGGTGGGAAAAAAACTAATTTACTCTCCGGAAGCAAGCAAGGGACCATCCCATCAATTCCGATCAAGGACCCTAAGGCAGAGGCGAATTCAAAAAAATTCAGCATAAGTTCCTAGATAAGATAAAAAGTTAGCTGCGAGTTATAATACTAATAGAACGTCAATATGTTTGTAATTTTACGCAAAAAATTACATGTACAACTTATTATCGAACTATAGTTTATTCTGAGTATAGTGTTTAAAAATCATAAGAATTGAAATAACACTAAATTCACGATTTATTGTTACAATAAACATGCCCCTAGACAAAGCCTAGAGAACCTGTATGATAAATCCGCCTCTTCCAGAAGGAAAAACGGAGAAAAACCCGGGCCAGGATTGAAATAATATTTGTTTATCTGTTGAACCCAAAACTCTAGCAATTTTTATTTTTAAATAATGTTAAAACAGATAAAAATATTTATTATACGGATTCTCTACAACTATTATTTATTAAAAATAATTTTATTGTATGGAATCTCTGCAAACTACACACTCCATTTCGAGTTTGTTTTGTACATTTTGTTTATACTCTATGCCTTCTACCTCCCAAATACAAGAATGCTAACCGATCAATATTTAATGAATGTCTTCGAACTCGGTAACCGAAAAAATATCCGCGATGGTGTGGACGGCAGTGGTATAGTGAAATAACCTTCTTTTCTCTCAAAGTCCTGTAACTTTACTCTGAGGTAATGGAGCCTAAGATTTAAAAAAACATGAGCGCTCGTTCTTTATTAACTCATTGTAAAGATGTAGCAGTAAATTATCTTATTTTTCTCAACGAGATCATAGGCAGTTTGTAACTTCTCTCTTAACAATAAATTATTAATTAATACATGTATTGTCAGTCTAACGGGATTGATGTTGTTACAAGGCTTGCATACAGTATAACCAACGCTTTTACTTCGCCATCGTCCATAAGGGTGATGATAATTGTACCTTGGGTTATGTTGGCAGTACTTTCAGATTTCTTTAAATTTAAAAATATCACCAAAATCTGCCATCAATTCAATTCACTTGTTTTTGTGACGCTTCTGTTGTTTCTGCATCGGGGTGTGGAACAAATATTGCCTTACGTGTAAGATTTTTGTGGTTTTAACCACTATTTTTTACAACAAATAGTCACCTTAGTGTCTACTATAAGTTTTCATCTGATATTACTTAAATTTGTAGAAGTTGGGGAAGTCATATTCCATATTTTTCGGAAAGTTTTATGTCTTCGATTATACTAGACCGTGCCTGTACTAATTGATTTATTACATCCCAGAGAGTAAGGCTGCTAGCTACCACAATATGCTTGGTCCAGCTGTGGTAACTCATTTTTTTTAATTTCACAATCTTCAGTTTTTTTACATCATAAAATGTCCTAAACACTAAAGAAATTTAACCAAAATCTTAATCGTTTTGGAAACCGTTTTAGTAATGTGTTTGAAGAACAGGTGTAATCAATATATTCAAATATGAAAGATTAAAATGAAAAACTTTCGTAACAAGAATAAGTTTAAATTACTTACCCTCCAGAATATTTGCGTATATTTATGTTTGAAGCGTTACAATAAGAACCTTTGAGGCCTTTCGTCTCTTTGATCAACCTCCATTCGCCTGGTTCCATTGTGCTTGTAGGTGAATGCCCGTGCTGGACTGCGAACACCTGGCACTCTCGCCTGGGGAGCTTTGGAAGGGAGGTGTGCATAATACCCATCCACGACACGAACCCACCGAACGGAAGTGGA
Source organism: Laupala kohalensis (assembly GCA_002313205.1). Lineage (NCBI taxonomy): Eukaryota > Metazoa > Arthropoda > Insecta > Orthoptera > Trigonidiidae > Laupala > Laupala kohalensis. The sequence goes on along the minus strand of NNCF01126165.1, from coordinate 650,944 downwards.
GGCGGAGCTTCCGGTATCGACTTGTGCCTCCTCCATTCGCTCTAGCTTACTCTCCTTCGGTTCTCTACGTCATCATTCAAAGCTTCTGTAGCGGCAATCCATGAAAAAATGTAAATTTCACGAAGTCGTCCAACCTAGGACCTAAGGAAAGTACCGATGGATTTTGTTACTGACGTTATTGTAGAAGCACCATGTTTCATTTTTCATACAAAAACAGTCAATTTTATAATACGGCAAGCACCTTATTATGTAACACAATTTTATGTTTACATTGCCGGGTGGATGTTGTGTACAGGCTTCAGGAGTCGAGGCGTGAGGTGCCGTGGACAGCGCGCCTGCGACCGTAGCAGATGGTCTCTGGTTCGAGATCCGGTCCGTCGCAATTTTCACCTGTCTGCTCTCGATGCAAACACTCCTCCACGAGTAGTGACTCGTAAGTTAACAATTTTTAAGTGTTTGAAGCACTGGAACTAAGTATCTCCTGAAGATGTTGGCTGCAAATGCCAACAAAACGTTGAGTTTTAACAAAATTGACGTCGGGGTTTAATACTCCGAAAGAGTTTTTAAACTTTGAATAATGAAAGTTGTATCACTGTGTAACCATGACTTAGCACAAGAACAATTTAATTTATATCTGGCTCATTATATGACGCGAAAATTTTAGTAAATCATTGTGTTTGCCCTATAAGAAACAGTGGGCCCGGTGGATTGTGAGTATCGATATTGTTGTCAATACCTCGATCAGTGCTGTCCAACTGGTGACCCGTGAACTTATTTTACGGCCCATGAGTCATATTATATGTTCCGTCAAACGTTGGTGGCACAAGTTAGTTTTATAAATCTGTGTTTTTACAATTAATATTTGACTAAGCGTGTCCGATGTTTGAAAATAGAATGTTATTCAAAATTACCCCGTCATACATTAAAATATAAAAAAAATTTATTATAATTCTAAATATTAAAAATTCTTTTTTAAATAAAGATATTGGCTAATTAAATTTCTTGTTTGAATTAATATAAATTTTTTGATGAGAACCAATATTTTGTGTTACATATAAGTGAATACGACCCATCAGCTAAGTTTGTCAGGTAACATTAGCTTAGTTCACCAAACCCCATCTCGCACCGATCCGATCGATGGAAAGACTGTAGAAAATGACACGCGGTCTAAGATAGATTGGACCGTGCTGATGTCCGTGCTTGGAGCCTGGCTGAGAAGGAGACTTGACAGGTGCGCCTCGCCTTTCCAAGGGGCAGCAGCTAACATTGGATGGTCACACAATATAAATAGATCCATAAAATACACAAGATAATACAATAAACCAAAATTATATTTACAAAATACAGGTTTAATAAATAAATTATACATTGTAGACCAACATTTAGCAAAATTGTTAGGAGCACATTTTTTAATTTTCTTAATATTTAAAATTGTTTTAATGGTTGAGACGTTGAAATCTTTCTTTAACCACTAAAAGTTATGTATCAACTCAGAATAGTAGAAAAGAATTGAAAGAAATTAAGATAAATAATATAACAAAATGTTAATAAAACTATATAGTTACATCTGTGGCCTACTCGGTCAAACAATTTATTCAGCGGTGTGCAAGTATCATAGTGGCCGAGAAGGGACCCTTCGACCGAGAGGCAAGTGTTGAAGGGGTCTGATCGCGAGGTGCAACTGTCGTGTACCGGGCTGAAACCATATCCCAAATAGCGCCCGGGGGAGAATCCCACCTGCTTCGAAACTCCCAGCTCCACAGTGACACCTTCCCCCGCCCAGCGAGCCCCCCCACCCTTTCCTAACGACCCCCCTCAAGCAAGCGAACACCCAGAAATACAAGAGAGTCGGTTAAATCAAAAGAAAAATAAATGATTGGGAAAATAAAGTATATAGTATTATCAAGAGTTAATAAACTTTGGTCTATTTTCCTCAAATTCTATATATGCATTAATGAAGTTAATTTTGAAAACTGTGAGGATGAGTCAGTTTGGCAGCTTTGGCACCAAGCCTTTTACGTTGCAAAAAGCATTTGGATTGACATCTTTTCGATAGCTGGATGTGAGGTACTGAACTCAGCAGAAGGTATCTTCAGAACAGATTGAGGGCAATCCCAACAAGGACCCTCCGAGAAAGGGAATTCGTATTTATCCTTTCGGGAAAAAAGGAGGAAGTTAGGGGATGTGCTTTCGCTTTTCCGTGAAAAATAATGATAAGAATTTAAATTCATTCTCACGTTTCCAGTGAATGTGAAAATAATGCCTATTTGTCTTTTACTCAAATAAGGAAAGGATTGCGATGAGAATACCATTTTTCAAGACGAAAACGAGTTTTCTGAGGAAACTGTCATCAAGAAATTGCTGAAAGTATTAAAGAATTGCCTAAGATTAATTTTTCTTCCGTTTATAGGATTAGACGAAAGCAATTTCATTTTGTCATCCAAGAACGGTGTGATATCTTTGGCAAATAGATAATAAGTGAGCGAGCAAGTAAAAAATATGAATGCGAATCTCGATCACTCGATTTCCGAACTTTCTGTTCTGAAAAGATATCAAACTAATTGTTTTATTGTGTACATGTAGTTTGCAATTTATGTTGAATTATAAAGAAATGTCATCCGTTTGATTACATTTTTTATTATAACACCTGATGATAACCCAAAAAAACAGACTAAACTTAATGATTCTGATGAAATAAAAACAAATAATAGTCTTATTAAACGTAATGGATAGCTGAGAGTATTGATTGGTATATATAGATCAATAGATTGAAAACTTGGTAGAGTTTCACTAATCTTAACTATCCTATATTTTCAATTTATTGATGTCATTAAACGATCTATTTTTCCTTATTTAGCACTCGAGATTCTAGTGTCAGTTTTTTATGATTTTCTGTTATTTATTTTAAATTTGAAATCTTTCGAATCAACACATTTTTTTTGGAATAAAGGAACACAAATTAAAAATAAAACACATTTATAGTAGTTGAAAAAAATCCACTTTTAGAAGTTCCTAATGAGAATGCATTTTACATATTAGTGTCCATTAGTTTTCATGTTTGAATTAAATGTTCACATGTCAATAACACAAAGGAAGATAAATGCACGAACTCATATTAAAGACTTATACCTAAGTCCACTCATCCGTCTGACCATTTTGGAAAAATTATACTTTCAAGGTGCATCATATTTCGAACTGAAGACTGTTCCTTCGTTGAGAAACTCAACAAAACACCCGAATGAGGATTACAGAATAAGACCGGTACCAATAGATCATATTCCGATCTACAATATCTCCTGGAAAGTAATTGGTCCCTTAACCACTGAATAAATAACTGTTCCAGAACTGATTAATAAATAACACCATTAATACTCCTGAAACTTGAAAAAAGAGAAAATCTAACGACAGGTTGTAGAATGATTCCGGATTTTCTGTACGTGTTTGACATTTTACATTATAGTAGTACGTACGCAGAGGATACAGAAAAGCACATTTGTCAGTTTATTCCTGTCATATAAATTAAATTTGTCAGAGTTCGTATGACAATAAATTGTAAATATGAATTAAAAGATCAATTGCAGCTCATTTTATTTCTTGCATGCTCTGAATTATTCTTAGGTAAATAAACTTATGACCATAAAATCTCGATATATTCTCTTTATATTTCATTAGATTAGTTCCCGCGGTTATGCTCATGTGAAAGTTGCAAAACTATTTTATGAATTACCATTGATATGCTCCAGACCTTCACTTTATCTATTCTTAGCTTTATANATATATGTGTATATATATATATATATATATATATATATATATATATATATATATATATATATATATATATATATATATATATATTATTGGGCTATTTTTGCGAGTGTTTTTAAACAACTATTTCAAGCAACTGAGTTCGTGAAATAAATTGCTAATAAAATACTAGGGCACAATATGCACTGATGTGAAGTGGAAGAGAATCAGAATAGAAAATTCTCTAAATCACCGTAACATACAGTGTAAGTTTTATATAAAATTTGAAAGCGCGTGTAGAGTAGACTTAAAAAGTAGATGACTCCTTTCGTAATTTCATCCATAGATGTGGAGGACAACCTCATACGCATAAATTCTAAAACGCATAACGCGTAAACGTAGGTAAAAGGAGATGATTCTCACTGGATGTCGGAGTATTCTCCTTTGCAGCACCTGGAATAAAGCGAAAGCTTGCTCTTCCACTCGGTCTCCGTTCCCCACAATGGCGCTGAAGCGAAGCGCGGCGCTCCCAGTCAGCTGTTTTCATTCGCTTTTAATTGCTCGCCGCCATTGTGTGTCAGGTGCAGGTGCTTCCGCGATCTAGAAGGCTGTGAGCGCGCCACCGCCTTCATCTCCAGAATCCCGTAATGAGAGAGATCAGGATCCCCATTCTGCGTCGAAACGATCTCAAGTCCATTCTAGACAATTAGGTGTAAGGTTAAGGAAGTATTCTGAAATAAAGTTTGGGGTTTATTTTGTCTATTGAAATTTGTCTATTCGGTAATATTGTTTAATCAAGTAAACGTTATAGAGTTCCGCTCCACTTCCATTATGACTATCACATTTTTGTTAGGGTTAAAATAAACCATATTTCGCTTAACACATTATTTAGCTTCAAAAAAAGAGATACACATACTTGAAATGTTATCGGCAATTATAATTACTGGGGATTGGTTTTCTTGTATTTAGTCCAGACAAATAAATAACAAAATTGTGTCATTTTGCCTACGTTTGAGCTATTTATTGTCATCACAAGGGCTATACACGAAAACATGAATACTTTCAATTATCATACATTCTCTACCATAATTTCACCAAAATCAACAAATCAACTAGTAAATGAAAAAAGAAATATTAATCATAATGAAAATGCTCAATCTTCATGATCATAACTAAAATTTGGAAAATGTTACCAATACCAGGAATGCTATAAGCAATGTTTTCAGAAGTTCCACAAGAGTGACACATGACAGATGTACACAGAATCTAATTATTTTAAAATTAGGTAATATTATTTTTTATTGTTGTTCGAAACTGCTTTGATTTTACTTTTCCAACCACGAGAGTGTTGTTATTCTTCCCTTAAAAATATTATCCTTGAAGTTGGTTGTCCTTGTTGAACATTTGCGCGGTTAACTCTTTCTAGGCTCATTTTTGTCAATAACATTAATGCAGCCATCGTCAGTAACAATACCTAAGTCCTGTAACACACTCGAAGTGACAGTTGCCGTTGCTCTATCTGATAATCCAAAACGATGAGTAGGCAGCGCGATATTTCTCAATTTAATGACATGGTGATTCAATCTCGCACTTAGGTGCTTCAAAATCGTGCATCGTAGATTTCTTCAATCTCTCCAGACGAATCATTTGGTATGAGAGTTTTGGTTAATGTTTTGAGCCGAATGACTTGTCACTTCCAATTCCAGAGACAATTATGTTACAAGAACCCTTCTTTTTCAAGATCTTGCTGAGTTCTTCACGCAAATCTCTGTTCAAACTGCCATAAGGGAAGTAAAAGACTGCATTTCATTACGAGATAAAGTGTTCAACGATCAGAAAAAATTGCGTGTTTCTCTGAAAATTGGACAGTTTCTTTAAAAGAATTTTATTTTTTAGAGTTTTTCTACACCCATTTCTACTAAAATGTTCAAAAATCTACTTGTTTTGTTGCATTTAAATTTATCAGAACACTTGTGAAAATCACATTTTATCTCAAGGTTTGTGGCCGATGCGCTACCATCAGATGAAAGAGAAAAAAACATCTTTTCTTGCGTTTTACTTATATAATCCAAAGGCACGTTTTCCGCGGTACAGCGTTTCAAAAAACTTTTAATTTTTCGGTTCTAGGATCAGTGCAAGATTATCATTAAAAATTTTCATAATTGCTGATCACTTTTTAACTCTATTCAAATATATTTGAAATTTCGTGTAAAATTTGTTCAAAATTGACCACATTATTGCAAGGAGTAAAATATTATTTACTATTCTATGCATGATGACACACCATGTGGTTATGTAAATGGTACATATGTGAGAAAAATATATTCTAAAATTTTAAATGACGTCCCAATATACTCCCTCATTTCATGCTTTCAATGATATGCGTATCAGAAATCAATATAGAACTACGGAAACCTTGACGTTCACTCCTAAAGCGTTATTTTGTTGAGAGTTATTTTTATAAGTAAATCTGATAGCTTTCCCTGGACGTGTGTGTTGACACAAAATCTATCGTCCAAATCGCAGAGCTAATCCATTGTATTTGTGGACAATGAAGCAGCTGTGTATACTTCAATCGCAGTCTGCGGAAGCCGACAACAATAGTTATTTTTTACGTTTCCTTTTGTATCGGAAGTGAGTCGTCAAATCAAATCGAGTGAAGAACACTTTTATTCGCACTTCGCTTGTCGTTATTTTATTTTGCGCGTTAACTGAACATTCATAAGCGTTAAAAAATCTTCATACAAAATTCAAAGCTTTTTGTACGTTTCTCAAAGCTCTTGATTCATGTGTCATTAAGTGAAACTTTTCTATTACGGACACTCATGGGACCTTAAAATTTGTCCATTATTGAAATGTGTCCTTCCGTCAATGGAAGTTTCACAGTATATTTACTCATTAAAAATGGACCCTTGTACTTGCTGACAGAAATTGCACAAAGAAAGATAAACATAACAAACATTACCATTATGAACTAATAAACAAATAATACGTGGAAATCTAAAGTGAAGTAATGAAAAAACGTCTACAACATTCAAATATTAGATACTATACCTAGGTATTGAAATACTCATATACTAAAAAATAGCACAAATTAAAATATTGAATTTACATTTGTAAAATTTCTTCTTCCTGTTTTTTTGGTGATAGTTTCATGTTGTATGGAATGATAGTTTAGTGCTAACCATGTATCTTGCTTGATACGTCCTACACACTAATGCGTCCTTGAGAGTTTAACTAAGTTGTAGTTCAGTGTTGTTCGTGGTAAGGAAACTAGAATAAACTAAATACAAGTAAACAGTTATTTGTAATATCCATTTATTGACATTTAATATTCATTTATTGAGAAAAATACAGAAGAAAACTAAATAAACTTTTGAGTACAAAGTAAAGAGAACATTGCTAAGGAGACAGCTGCGTTTTCCTCCTCCTCTGGTGTTATCTCTCAAATATCCATCCTGGTTTTTCTCCATTTTTCCTTCTGGTAGAGGCGGATTTATTATACACGTTCTCTAGGCCTTGTCTAGGGGCGTGTTTATTGTAACAATAAATCGTGAATTTAGTGTTTTTTCAACTCTTATGATTTTTAAACACTATACTCAGAATAATCTATAGTTCGATAATAACTTGTACATGTAAATTTACAAACATATTTGCGTTAAATTACAAACATATTGACATTATATATGTATTATAACTCGCAGCTAACTTTTTATCTTATCTAGGAACTTTTGCTGAAATTTTTGAATCCGCCTCTGCCTTAGGGCCCTTGATCGGAATTGATGGGATGGTCCCTTGATTGCTTCCGGAGAGTAAATTAGTTTATTGTCCTCCACGTGGTCATACGCAGTTTGTACTGTTTTTTGACAATAAATTTATTTATTTATTATAAGACATATCGCCTCGTTTTCTATTTCACTTTGACGATCATACGAAGAAGAATGTATTTTCCCTTTCTTTTTTTCGTTTCCTGACAAATGTAGTACTGTTCATATCTTAACAAAAGCATGGCTTTCAGAAACCATATATTTAAGAACTCGCTGATTACCCGGCGTTGCCTCGGAATTTTCGTATACTAATCTTCTTTTACTTAGGAAAAAATAAAATCTATTTTTGTTGTAAGATCAAAATATTTTTACTTTCTCGTTTAAAAAAATATGTACATCCTAATTTTTCAAATTCACAATAATACAAATCTTGAGTGAATACACTACACCGTTTCGTGGGAACCGCACCAGTCGAATTTTCGCTTCTGAGGCATGACGCGACTGCACCATTTCTCTAAATTTCTTGTAAAATCAAATCTATTCGACGAAATTTTACTGTTTAAAGACATTTTTATCTTTGTTACATGCACAAAACAAATAATTCATTATATTGGATGATGATTGATTTCTTCTTTCTTAAATTACTCTCTTAAATAGGAATATTTTAACACTTCTATTTTTAATAACGTTTTATCGATAAGTTAAGTTAAGTTTAGGTTTTTGTAGATAGACATATGCTGTTGCGGACTAGAACTCTTTGAGGTAAACAGTTTCTTTCTTTCTTTCTTTCTTTCTTTCTTTCTTTCTTTCTTTCTTTCTTTCTTTCTTTCTTTCTTTCTTTCTTTCTTTCTTTCTTTCTTTCTTTCTTTCTTTCTTTCTTTCTTTCTTTCTTTCTTTCTTTCTTTCTTTCTTTCTTTCTTTCTTTCTTTCTTTCTTTCTTTCTTTCTTTCTTTCTTTCTTTCTTTCTTTCTTTCTTTCTTTCTTTCTTTCTTTCTTTCTTTCTTTCTTTCTTTCTTTCTTTCTTTCTTTCTTTCTTTCTTTCTTTCTTTCTTTCTTTCTTTCTTTCTTTCTTTCTTTCTTTCTTTCTTTCTTTCTTTCTTTCTTTCTTTCTTTCTTTCTTTCTTTCTTTCTTTCTTTCTTTCTTTCTTTCTTTCTTTCTTTCTTTCTTTCTTTCTTTCTTTCTTTCTTTCTTTCTTTCTTTCTTTCTTTCTTTCTTTCTTTCTTTCTTTCTTTCTTTCTTTCTTTCTTTCTTTCTTTCTTTCTTTCTTTCTTTCTTTCTTTCTTTCTTTCTTTCTTTCTTTCTTTCTTTCTTTCTTTCTTTCTTTCTTTCTTTCTTTCTTTCGAAACATTCGAAACATTCGAAACAGGAATAGAGGAAGAATAGTTCGTAGTCATGTTGATTGAGTGATAGAATAGAATGTTTTATGTACAATTTTTTGTTTCTACGAGTTGATAGCGTATTTCATTATTTGTTTCCTATTCCTTACCTATGAATATAAAAATAATAATTATTAAAATTTCTCGTTATAAAGTACGTATTACCACCATACCTATTAAAACAACACATTTATTAATGGGTTTTAAAGCTAAACTTTTAGATGGAATTTACCCACTGGGAACAATGTGGCCATCTGTTGCTGAACGGCCCATTTCCTCGACATTAATGGTGACAATCAAACAAAGACTAATGGTTTGATGTAACTAGTAAGGCTGTTAAGCTAATGACTTTTTCAACACCAGTCTTGGGTAATAACTCATTAATGCAATGGTATCGATCAAAATCGCTTCGAAGTAATCATGCAAAAGAAATTAAAATGAATGTAGTTGGCATGTAAGTGCTTCTGAAGAATTGAGAATATCCACGTCTATCTCATGGTTCAATTTTTGGAAAAAACATTTGCAGTTATCCCATTCCATGAAATTGTTAATTATATCAAAAAAATATTGGTAACTTTCGTTATCTTAAAGTACATGAACGAAGGGTAATGAACATTGATGTACCGATAACTAACACCTGCGGAGAATGCCATAATCAATTTTTGTGAATTGAACTAATAGTCCATGTTAAAAAACATGCAAGCGAATAGCAAGACCCATATTTTTCCACGTGGAGATAATTTCCCTTATGATACTGAAAAGGGAAGAAAAACCCATTTTCTAATCTTAATTTCTTTTTTAATTGAATGAGTGAATTCCGTAGATCTCTACATGCACTTTTCGGCTTTCGTCTTGGTCGAGAGGTAAAATGTACAAAATTACAAGTCCATTTAAACAGTAGACATTATTTCTCAAATGAATAGTAATTTTTGTCGTAAACAAAAAAAACTACATTGAAATACTTTCTCTATTAGTTATGTTTTCTACGAAAAATTAAGATTTACAACTGAGACCTAGGATCCAACAGTGCCAGGTGATAATGGAGATCCTCAAGAGATCCAAAAGCTTACCCTTAACTCGTATAATAATATCATATTCGTAAATATCCTTCAATTGGCGTGTGATGTAAAATTTACGTTTTGAAAATACATATTATATAAAAATTGTTCGTAACAATTTTTATTACTTTTGAGCGAGTGAGGATTCCATAAAACCTGTCAGGGAAGCAATGCTCTTCCTATACTCATAGATTTCATGGAAAACACTTAAACTCACTTCATCACAACTAAAAGTATTATGTTGATGCATTCACTTGTGAGGTCACAGCTCTTGTTAAAGACGCATCCAGAATTTAATTTTTGGAGGTTACTCTTTCTTTCAGGGGGCGGTCCACTACATCGAATATAGAATAACCCCTTTTTTCAACTAGCAAAAGGAAGCTCTTACCCGGTTTTTATTTATATTTTTAATCCCAAAAACACTTTTAAATGGTCTTTTTTTATAAATGCAGTAATAAATTTCCGACAATTTGTTATGCTGAAAGAAAAAAATCTCACGTTTTCACAGTCACTCGTAATGACAATTTGATCTCAGAACCGATCGTTTTGTGTTTCATGCCTACGACTTAAATTAATGAACATCCTCCATGTTGTTGTGGACCTGAAGATTTATACTGAGATAAAGTTTATTTGCGTTAAGGAAACTCAACTTTTACACGCCAATGTTTCGGTACCTATTTGAGTGATCATTAGGATTTGTAAGACTTCTTTTTATTTTCTATTTATGTTATTAAACAAATTTTCCAAGCATTCACACACACTAACATCATAGTATTTTTCCCATCTTACCACCATTTATATTCAAATAATGGTAATCCTAATAACCAAAATTCTAGCAACTTCTATGACTAATATGAATCATATTACTAGTACCTGCTGCAATCACAACCAATATCGCTAATTTAGTTGTCTTCTATTAAGATTCCTTACAGAATAGCAATACAATAAAGTTGCATTTCAAAACACAATTCTAAATTATTCATTAACTTTGATTGAACTATTCTGTGAACTTAATTTTATTTCGTCAAATGAGGCTTGAGAGACGGGCTGCAACCCATTTAGCCTCTCACCCTCCCTTACATGGGTGTACCCCTGCCCTGATCTTGTCCACAGTCTGAATATCAAGGATCACTGCATCTCAGCTTGGACCTCTTATTACCATTAAGCAGAGAGGTCAGCCGAAGTAGCAGTGTTGGCTGAAAATGGGGAGCGATTGGCTGAGCTGGGGCCTCCCCAGACCAATCACGATAACATGCTGCGTGGTCGCTATTATAGCAGCGTCCTCGACAAAGCCGATGACGAGTAACGGGCGGCGCGTGCAAAGGGTGTCCCAAACACATCAAGGACACGAACGAGCGTCGTTGGCAAAAGCAAAGAAATGGCTAACCACAAAGATTCACTGGTTAGTCATGGTGTTAATGAAATTTGAATACCTTAAAAGTAAAGTTATTGGTTTTTGAAACAAGGAAAATACTTTGTTTAAAATATTTAAAATTGTTAAAAATATTTGTTGACCACGTATATTAATATTATAATTAATACCACAAGTAGATAGTATATTGCATAATGGAAGTAGGAGCTCTGTAGATTGCAGGATGTGGCAGTAGTAAAGGATGTATAGTATTTTATAATCACGATCATAGGCGGATTTAGGCATTGGTCTTGCCTTGGGGCGCCAAAAAAGAGACAAAAAAGCAATATTTCTAATTTAATAACAATATTATAAGTGTATTTATTAATATTTTTCGTAAATATGTTTATACTACGTTGTACCTTATAATAATAGATATGAAAAATAAAAACTGATATACAAATCATTAATAAATATAAATATATTTAATAATAAATAAAAATTATACGTAAATCACTAAATTTATTTATGTAAACTCTACTGTAAAAGGGTTCTATATGTACTGTTGCTTAGGGGTACTGAATATGTAAATACACCCCTAGTTCTAATGAAGAATGTAATAAAACTTAAATCATCAGCGACTTCATGGTTTTCTAATTCATCCCCGTTGAGCAATTCTAAAGAAATTTGTAATACATATTTATATGTACTGTTCAATTTATTTTCATCTTATAATTGTTTTTGTTCATCAAACGTGTGCAAATAATGTATAATTATTAGCCCCATGAGTCCCGCGATTGACCACTAAGGAAATTTTTTTCGGATTCCTCCTTTTTTCAAATGTTTGTAATCCATTAAATGTGAACCAATACTGAGTCACAACACACAGGTTAAGAAAAGTTGCATTAGAGTATTGCAATCCTTTCTTTTTCTTCAAATTATTCTCTCAAATAAGATTCATTAAGTTTAGAATTTTAACATTAAAGAAACTATTGATATAAATAAAAAACTAAATTTATTATCAAAGCAGTTACAAACTGCGTATGACCACACGTAAAACAATGAACTAATTTACTTTCTGACAGCAAGCAAGGCACCATTCCATCAATTCCGATCAAGGGCCCTAAGGTAGAGGCGGAAAGATAAGAATACAAAGTTTGCTACGAATTGAAATATCAACAGAATACCAACAAATTTATGATTAACATAACACAAAAAAGATAGTTCAGAAGTACGTACAATTATATATTGATTATTCGGGAAATATTGTTTATAAATCGTAACTATCAAAATAACATTAAATTCGAGATTCATTATTTCAATAGACAAGAGCCTACAGAGCCTGTCTACAAAAAGTCTGTCTCTACACGAAGGAAAACCGGAGAAAAACCCGGGCCAGGATGGGCCATATACATCTGACGATAATGGCGACGTTAATGATCTGTTCTCAATTGTACAACATTTCATCTATATCTCTGCTCTAATGACATTTTCTTATGTTTCAGTCATGGAGACAATAACGCACCTAACGTCATGTCACAATTTTCCTTAATCCAACAGTCACTCCGTTACGACACATGGCTGACAACCTGTCACATTCTGTGGAGAGACAATTCGCCATCATTGCGTTTGAGGATTATTTCTTTCTCCGACATACGCGTTTACATTAGTACAGATTGAAAGAAGAATATTCGCTACACTTATGTACGGCGCGGTATCTTTGCATCATTTTCCATTTATAGTTTATCATTTAATACATTTTGTAATAATTTGTGTCATTGTTTATTTTAGCAATGTTTAATCATATTCAATGTCATTTGTCTCTTTCTATCTACGAGTATAAATTTCGTTTTGTGATTAATTGTTTTCTACTCACTTCTGTTAACTTCATCTTGTTTAAGCTAAAACTGATGACAGTTTCAAAAATTCACTTTCTCCAAAAGAGCTGAAAAGCTTTAGTATTTGAACAAATTGTATTTGAAGACAAGACGGGATTTAGGTTAATTCTTTTGTTTTCTCCAAGTTGGTTATTTAATTATTATTATTATTTTTATTATCGATTTACTTAAAGATTGTAACCAATGCCATTGCGTTTCAAAAAATTCAACAAACTCTAATCATATCTAATAATGCTCAAAAAGACGCAGTCAAAACACACACTCTATCTCGTCTGAAACCTTTTTCACAAAAGCCAAGCTACCAACACTTTGACACCTGCGGGACCGCTTAGGAAAATACTCCATGTTTGGTGAAAGGAGAGTGAATTGGTGATACAGTGGGGGTGTTGGACAAATAAAAAATACAAGTGTTCAAAATTCATAAATTTTATGTGTTTACTATCAGAATACAGAGCAATAATTCAATAAAGATACGTCCATAGATAATTACCTCATTTATGATGGAAAATGTTACGCTCTTGTGTTTGACTGACACTTTTTAATCGATGGTGTAGTATCAAAATGTGATTGGGTAATTATTTGTTTTATGTCTGATTACATTTGAATTGTTCATTATAATTTGTTCCTCTGTATTATCCTCTCTCCTATGAAATGAAAGGAAAATGACTTACATTCAAAAGAATGATGTTTACTCGGATACCTTTCATTTAAGTAAAATAAATAAATTTACCAAAATTATCTCCCAACACATATGTATTTATGATATTATTCTCAAACAGCAACCGGCAACCAAGCATTCAGTTCATTTACATACTCTTCAACACAAATTGTAATTTTTAGCTGCCTGTGCGTTTCTGTGGTCAAATAATATTTCCTCGGTTTTTATTTTTCCTTCTTTTTCTGCACTCCAGTTGTCACCAACAGAAAACCCTGCATTTGAAAGATAACATGATAGTACATAGTACACGTATGAGAAAGTCGTAAACGTTGTTTGTGCAAGAGCTTTGCGAGCGTCCTGTTCAAGCATTCGCTTTCCTCCGCCGCAGAAGCAAAGTACTGCGGTTGAAGCGTTTCTCTTCCACGTTCTCAGTTCAATTCACTTTCCTCATTGTTTAGAGGAAAACGTGTGTCAGAGAAGATAGGAAAAACCTGACGTCAAACTTGTTCTGCAAACTCGCGAGTGTATTCATGTTCGTTGCAAATGAGAGCTGAAGAAACTTCATGACTCAACCCCTGGGTTCTCTCTTCTTTCTCTTTCATATATTATTCGTACAGATAATAGTTTTAAGGTACAACTAGCGTAGGTGGAATTAAATCCCAAAAATATCTGGAACCGGAATAAATAAACAGAGTAACATGTATATATCGTGATTTCAACTTGAAAAACAACATAACCTCACTCCCACCATTTAATTGAAATAACAGCAATTATGAATGATGTAATACATTGTCTTACAAAAAAAGGACACTTATTTTCGATTTGTAGTAAATTTTCCGTAGATGTTTTACGTCACTCAGATCTCTAGGTCACCGGACATTTGAAAGAGCTACTTAACTTTTTCTGAGGTGAGATGCATAAACCGCGGAACAGTTGTGCTCGGCCACCATGTTTGTATATGTCCTTACGTATTTCAAACAAGTCAAGCGATTTCCTCAATATTGTTCGTACTATATTATTAACTGATAGATACAAATTAAGTCAAATATATATAAATAAGCGATTAGATATGATCCAGTGCACTGTAT
>NNCF01126165.1:601115-634530 GCA_002313205.1 Laupala kohalensis | reverse complement strand
CCTAGTGCGTAACTGCATTTTCCCTACCTGTACAAGTTTTAAGGGCTCTAATGACCTTTGATGTTGACGAGCCCTAAAGCCCCACAAAAAAATAAAAATAAAAAAATAAAAATAAAGTATGAATCTATACGAGGTAATCTTGGACAAAAAGAAATCTTGTCAAAAAATTGTCGACCAAGATGAAAAAATAAGGAATTTTTGAAAGCTTCAAATAGGACTGAAACGATGGATCTCACGAATATTTGATTATTCGTTACACTGCTTTTGAGAGGAGAGTTTCATTTCTATACACATTTTAAGTTACAAATACGTTTCTTGCGTCTGTACGATTGAAACTTGCAAGAAATTGCATAGTGATGACAATGAACTGAAACTAGTAAACGTAAGACAGAATGTCGTACGAATTCACTTAAAAAGTCAACAAGTATTTTATTGACGTAGCGGTTTACATGCACTAATTACCTGGTTTGTGTTTGATAAATTTTGCTCAAAATATCAGTGGTTTATCAGTATCACCCGCATGCGCCCAACAGGGATGACCTTTTGTGTTTCTCATCCAAGCTAATATATAAATGCGTAACTTGAAAGCAAGACTGACTGTTTGTTACTTAATCGCGATTAAACCACTAAACCGATCGTGATGAAATTTGGCAAGGAGATAGTTAAGATGTCCAGGATAAACATAGGCTAACTTAAAAAATGCGTGAAAAGAAAGAAAATGATTTTTGACATTAATGACGAAGTTGGGAAAAAATCCGCTCTATTCACTTACGCTGCCTAAGCTTTAGAGATAGCTATGAATGACAATATTGTTTACCTCAAAGAGTTCTACTATAAAATCTCTTGAAACAGCATATTTACAACTACAATAATTAATATAAACTATCGATAAAACGTTATTAAGAATAAAAGTGTTAAAATACTTTTATTTAAGAGAGTAATTTGTGAAGGAAAAAAAACAATCATCGTCAAATTTAATGGATTATTTCTTTTGTATATTCAACAAAGATGGAAAAAGTAATATTTATTATTCTACTAAAATTTTGACGAGTAGTTTATAATTTACAAGAATTAGAAAGAAATGGCGCAGCCGCGTCATGCCTCGCAAGCGAAAATTCGACGGCGCGGCTCCCGTGAAATGTTGTGCAGTGTATATAGTCAAGTTTTGAATTAATTTGAATTATTATGAATTTGAAAAATTAGGATGCCGTACATCTCTTTTAAATCCAGTTTGTCGATCTTACAATATGGATAGATTTTATTTTTTTCGTGAGTAAATTAAGATTAGTCTAAGAAAATTCCCGGGCAGCGCCGGGTAATCTATTATATACTATTCTCAATGTCTCTCAGTGAAATTTGTTTTGAAACTGTTTTTGCTCCTGGTTGATGAGTTTCCTGTAATGTTTGTGTTGGCAGCCCTGGTTCTGCGCCTTACTCCTTCCACGAGACTTCAGGGTCTTATCCCTTAAGTTACGGCACACTTGCGCCTTCTGTCGTCGTCTTGGCCCAGGAGACTGTGCACACCCTTCTTCAGCTTTTATCTCCTTGCCTTAAAATACTTTATTTCTTTCTTCAAACCCTCCTCCTCTCTTTGTTCATTGCATTCGTTACAAGGCCATAAAGATACAGTGACAAGTCGTATAAATTCCGTGATAACATCAGGTGGAGTGTATGAGTTGGACGTAGAAGAATAACTACGGAGAAAATTCAACGGAAAAGAGGAAGTAGAAGAAAAAAGGGTGAAAGATAAAAAAAGGGGTTGAAATGGGAAAAATTATTAAAATTGGGTAAACGAATGTGTTTTCTTAAATGTGGAATTTTGTCAAGATTAAGATAAGGAGAAGCAAAGAAAATCAAACAAAAATTATCTTCAAATCAAAATATCTGTCAGTTATTCTTGTGGTTTCTAAAACTGGAAAAATCAATCTCTATACATTAATACGTTCAAATTTACTGAGTATAGAGAGTTTTAGTTAAATTTATGCTCGAAGATTATATCATTAACACGTCGTTAACAAGAATAATATTAGCTTTGATTTGAAGAGAATAAAGATGTGTTTCAATCATGTTTAAGCGTTTTTGTTCATCTTAAAATTTGAAATTGTCTTTCCTTATTGATGTTGTCCGTATTTTATTAAATGGGGGGGGGAGGGTGATACAATGATGAAAAGAATATGATCAAGATAATCTTTGATTAAGTTGTAAACATATCACTTAGTTTATCATATTTACTTCTACATCAAAAAGAAATTTAAATTTTGATAAAAGGTAAACGTAGAATCCTTAGATCCAGGAAATAAATGAACATTACATATGATTGAAGTAAAAACTCAAGAAGGGTTTTAGTGTACATTCCTACCGAAACATTATCTGGAATATTTAAAATTATAGTACGAAAAAACACAAGAAATCGATCAATATATTACCAACTATCTTTGTTTTTTTTCCTGCTTTTTGCGTTATACTACTGAGCGCGCATTGGCATTTATTTGTTTCAAGTTTTGTTGAAGTACTTGTTACGTATTTGTGTTCCTGTATACGTAGTATATAGAAAGTACTGTAATCACAAAAAAATTCGAAAGCGAGATTTTGACGGAAATATCCATTTTGGCGATCCCTGAGACTGAAAATATTGTTTTTGGCGTAACGTCCGTCCGTCTGTGCGCAGCGATTCTAAGGAAATGGATGAATCAATTTAATTCGTATTTCGTATTTACGATATAATTTACTTGTTGTCGATGCACGTGCTCTATTTTTTTAAACATTTAAACAAAGAATACTTCACATGAAGATCAAAGTACTCTTCTGAATCTTTCTCAAAAACGGCTCCAACAAATTTGCTTAAATGTTCTTTAAGTAAAGTACCATTAGTATGCATTACATGCGCATTAGCGGTATTTCGCTTGAAAGTTTACTATAGACGCAGTAAAATAATTTCTGCTCGCTACACTTACACATTAGTTTACTGTTTCAAGAAGCTTGAATAATATTTAGCAGTATAAATAGACCATATAGACGTAGAATACACTTTTCGTAAACTGAAATGAAAGGTATGATAATGATAAAATACACAGGACAGCAACCGCACTGTACATACGAATACACCAATTTCTGTCTACAAGGAAATTA
The DNA here is from genome assembly GCA_002313205.1 of Laupala kohalensis. Taxonomy (NCBI): domain Eukaryota; kingdom Metazoa; phylum Arthropoda; class Insecta; order Orthoptera; family Trigonidiidae; genus Laupala; species Laupala kohalensis. The sequence goes on along the minus strand of NNCF01126165.1, from coordinate 631,401 downwards.
CTTTTACGATATTAATAAGACTGATATGTCGCTATATGTTTTGAAATAATTTCTGAGTATTTATTTTTCTTTCAAATAAAAGACAGTAATAAGTTCATCTAGCGACTTTGAGCACGAATAGAGCACTGGAATTAAGACGACCAAAATATCGAGGACCACGCCAGAAATGACCCTTTCACTATAGATTTTTTGTGACTATGCTGCAGACGGAGAAACGCGTATGAGAAAGTATGTGTTGTATCTTTATTTTATATTTTGTTTATGGTGCGTAAAACGTGGTTGTTACACAAGTGTTTTTCTCATATGATAAATCTTAGATTATTTTTTAGTTTGGAAAATTTATTATTCTTGTAATAAAGAATATACAATTTTTTCACTTCTTCCTGGAGTCTGTAGACTTGAGAACAAACAAATGTATTGATTTTTCTTTAATTACTTCCCTTCTTTTCCTTTTTTGAGCATATCGTAAGAGCAGTTTCCGTTCTTTCGGAAATGAATGGATCCCTCAGTTTACATGAAGCATGTTAACTTATTTCTCAATGAGGCTGTACTCATGTTCACTCCATCTAAGAATATGTCCCGATATTTTGTTTTTCAACTACTTTATGTGAAATTCACAACCAATACTATTCATTTTTTGGAGTTACGGTAGTTTAAAGCTTCCAAACCGTTTTTCCGTAATAACCTTGGCATTAAAATTTGAGGTAATGTGCTATTATCATACTTCATAACTAAAATAAAATACTATGTTTTTTATAATGAACTTTAAAAATTAATGTTGTTCTTTACCATGAAAAATGAAGAAACAATAGTTACCTGGTTACCTTAAATTCACAAACACATAGAAATCTCTTAAATTGCGGTGAACCTCACCGCCAGGTAACAGATTAATTATGTTGAATGAAAGTGGGAGACGGGACTGAGATTCGTACTCGGGACCTTGAACTTAGCGCGCTCATGCGCTTACCAACTGCGCCATTCCGTTCGCCTCCCGGGCCCCTCTTCCCTCTTCAATCAACTTGCACTTTCATTCAACATTTCCATTCAACATAACATAATTAATCTGTTACCTGGCGGTGAGGTTCACCGCAATTTAAGAGATTTATGTGTGTTTGTGAATCAAAATTGGAAAATACGACCCAAAACAAAGTACTTCTTAAGGGAGTCGCCTCATATGAGGAGCGTAGTCTCTACGAGGCCACCTCAGAGGTCTTTAGGTCTCACAAGTTGAATGTTAATGGAAGAGGGACCCAGGAGGCGAACGGGATGGCGCAGTTGGTAAGCGCATGAGCGTGCTAAGCTCACGATCCCGAGTTCGAATCTCGGTCCTGTCTCCCATTTTCATTCAACATAACATACCTTAAATTCCTTGAGGTTTGATTATTTTACCCTGTTAATCTATATACTTAAGTTTGAACTCATATATATGTAAGTAACTTTTAGAAAACTTGTTTTGGAGTAACTCTTTATTCCTATTAAACATATACTTAACTGTTATCACTGTTTTTAAGAATTTGTACCAAAATTATTCTTCTAGTTTTATACGCTACTTTCTAAGTAAATTGACTACTTTCAGACACTTTCTATGTATAATTTATGTGTAAATACGTAGTGTATGTTTAACTAGGTATGTATAACAGAAAGTGAAATGTTTTAGTACAATGTTAACGTCCAAAGCTAAACTATTTATACATGTTTAAATATACACGGGCGAATATACCATGAATATAAAACCCACTAAAGTTTCATTGGGATATAAAATCAAACTGTACATAGGATTATATTTCAAAGAACGATGATGATATAGAGTATTTGTTCGATATAAATATTTCTGGTTTGTCCTTTTTAAGAAGAAAGCTGTCTTACCTAAACCATCAAATCCACTCTCTGAGGTATTTCACCGTTCCCTTTTTTCGTGTGAAGAGTAACAGTCGATTGAACGCGAACGATCCGTATTTCGAAACCATTCGAGAGAGTCGGCGACAGCTCACAGGGGTTTTATTCGAGTTTATGTAACGTGCTTGAAACTTCGCGAATACCAATACCGTTAAAACACGCACCGAACTTCAGAATGTTTTCCGCTTGTTGCACTTAACATTCGTAGAAGCGGAGTAGCTGATTTCGATGGATCGACTCTCCAGCAAATTTGTTGTTTTTCGATTTTTCCAGACATTTAAATCTCCGCTGCACTAAGATTTCGTACTCTGCTTACAATTACCCCGAAGGGAATTATTTTTCACGAGGTTTAGAGAGGAATTTCAGTGTTACGTAACTTTTAACTTCGAATATATTGGGGCGCCAAAGTATTGAGTTAACAGATTCTCTGGAATTTCTGATTAATTTGTAATTCCATTAGCTTCACAGAATTATAAATTACGAGTATTGGATTTATACCATTAATCAACAAACGTTAAAAAAATTGAATACAAAATTTAAATTTTTATTAATAATTTATCAATTCTGTTCTAGTGAATTCCAATCCGAGTATTAGCTTTATTTTGGGAATTGATCCATATCAAACTCATATAATTATAGTCGTGGATAAAAATGGCCTCGTGTTTCATAGCGTCTTTTTCGTCGCATCGTTACATATGTTATTCAGTTGTCATTCACATATGGAAGAGCATTTGAAGACCTTGTATTTCCCCAGGTAAACACATTATCAGAAGAATTCTCATTCGTTATTTTCGATATGCTACTTTCGTCAATACACATAAGAATGTGCGTGTTATGCATCGTTAATTCTTTGGATTCTGAAGGTTCGTCCTCGTAATAGAATTTTTCTCAATACCTCAATTAATTTTCGAAAATTTTCTGGGGGTTCATCTAAGCCATTAATTTCGATTGTAGTCTTCTAATCAGTATGTGAAACCTGATACAATGTATAGATGTGGGACATGACTCTGAAGAAGAAAACGCTTACAGGTGATAACTTAAGGTCAGATAAATTTTCGTCGCGTCGGGAATCCAACCTAGACCTTCTTTTGTGTTCGCTGACGTGCAGCTATGTAGAATGGAATTTAAAATTGATTTTTTATTGAATATGACGCCGACCATCAATTCTGTTCTTCCTCTGTTTCATAAAAATACAATTTATTTGTAAATAAGAATTATTAAAATTTATTTTAACAAAATATAAATATTTATATTACTAAGCGACTAAAAACACACAAAATCATCCTTTTTCGCGTTTCCTGCAGTAGGGATAGACAAGTCAATTATTTTCACTCAGTATTCCTTTAAAGTGGCCCTGAATATTTTAACTGCATATTTCATACTTAGTATGAGCGTTATTTCTCATTTTATTATATCTAATACGTTGAAATGATATAAAAAAGGGAAAAAATGACCCTCTTTTGAAATAAATTATAGAGTAGAACCCCTCTTCACCGGTAGGTTTCCGCAAATAAATCAAATTTCATTCAAAAATAGCCTACAATTTCATGACATTTTGATTAATAAACTAACTAATGAAACCTCATTGCTACTAATTTTATTACCCAGTATGTACATACATACATTGAACATGACAAAACTGATTCATAGATAAATAGACTTACGTACATACTGATTTATTGCAAAACAGACTCTGGAGCAAGAGAGAAATCAAACTGACGAACCTTCAGAATCCCCCCCCCCACTGAAAGAGAGAAGGAAACGGAGATAGGTCGGATAATCGGGGGAGCGGTTCACCCGAGGCTAAGAGGGGTTGAACAATACTTGGTTAGACATTGAGCGATTCACCTCAGAGATCAAACCAGCTCTTCCTAACATGAATCGACACGAGTATTCCTTTGATGCACGAATATGACTTATCATCCTTGGATACTTGATCAGAAACATGGTGACATCGTCTCATGTCGCTGCGATTTCTATATTGACCTGGGACGTTCAATCCGAGTCCTGTGATCGTAATTGAATGAGCACTGGTTTATTTAGACGCTATGTATCGAAATTATATACAAGTAGCTAATATCCATTTGAAACAAGTTGACTGAAAAAAATTGAATTGACAAAAAATGAAGTAAAATAAGCTTTTCGAGGCATTTTTCAGATACTACTAATTTCCATTTCAGTGCAAAGGCGAGAAACATTTTTCTTAGAACAATCCTAACTGTTATATAAAAAATGTGACGTCAAAATATGTGTTTACTTCTCGCATCACTCTTTGTGAAGAGGGTTCTAATGACCTAGATGTTGGCGTCCCCTAAAACCTCAAAAAATACAAATAACAACAATAAATATAATATTCTTTGTTAATTTCCTTTCTTCGTCATGCACTTTATTTCAAAAGGGTATTAAATATTTAGAATTCCGCTACGTTAATTATAAGTAAAGTGTTCGGTCACTCACGATCTCGTGTCTAAGCATAGCTCACGATGGATCCAATTGTCGGGGCCTCTCTCCCCAATATTCCCTCCTCAAGTGCTGCAAGTTTCGCGTTGTACTAACAAAATTTTATTGTTCCAACTTTCAATTATATTAATTAGATTTGAATAAATAATTTTGAATCTCTATATGATTCAAGTTTCTTTAATAACCGTACGTATGACATTTTTCAATCATTTTTTTCTTCTTTTTAATATTTTCATACCTATGTTCTTTTGTACTTAATATATTTTATTTTATTATATAACGTGATCCATACTACTCCGCTCAAAAAAATTATATATTTCTCCTCCCAATCCTTGACTAAATATAAATTATACAAAAAAATATATTCCAGCAACTCTAAATACTTCCTGAAAGAAAAGCACAGATATCGTATAGATTAAAAGGAACGAAGGTAGATTCGATGCTCAATGCGCACTTCCACGTGTTTATTCACAGTTGGGTCAAATGTACAAATTCAAATTAAATTTCCACACATCTCGTCCCCTTTCTAGACCCAATGATATTCTCCGTTGATTTCACACCTTGGTAACCTGCAGTATATCTTATTCAGCTCATTCGGAGATTCAAATGTCAAAGTATTTCTCATCCTTCGACTCATTTATAGTTCTCATTTAACGATGCACTATCTGGAGTAATCTCGTGTTACTCTGGATTTTGAATTGGTTCTTCCCCGAGGTGTCACATATATCCACGAAGTTTGAAAAATAGAATATCAGTAAATAAAATAAAATTGCTTGTTGATTTCTTTAGAGAAATAGAAGACCTTACCCACGTCCCCTAACGACACCAATGCGTCCGCATAGGGTTTTTATGAAAAATGTGTGAATTTCCGGTAGCGAGAGCCAATGAGTGATATAGATTTCCATATCAGAAATGCACCTAAACTTACAAACATCATTCTCGAATAAGTATCTAATAAATAAACATCGAGATTTAAACAAATAAAACATTGAAAGTATCACAATACTCTGGGGAGAATTTTAGGGTCATTTGTTTCGTACTTATAAAGGTTTCTGAATTTAGCGAAGCAAATTATATCTCAGAAATATATTCTTATTGGTGTGCTACTGTCAATTACTCTTACTTCATGTTCTACTTTTAGTAGATGATGTGCCTCTTTTTTCATATGAATCATCTGATAGCAATATATTTATCCTGGTTATTTTTATTAATTTTGTTTTTATCCACTGATGTTAATGTGTGTGCTTATCAGTCGTTAAGTAATCGTAATTTGTGTAAAAATTAAATTTGAAACTTTCCGTATGATATCGAACAGAATAATAATATGATTTTTCTAAATAATAACATGGAAATATTCAAGACACAGTAATATAAGTTATGCTATTCATAGTTAATATGTTCCATAAAAGGAATAATAAAGTATGTCAAGTTACATAAATTAAAAACGTCAGACAATAAAAGAGAGGTAAAGTAACATATAAACGTCACTCACAGATTAGCCGAAGCAGATTCGTCGATATGTGAGTGAGTTTTGTGTGTTTCTTTCTGTAATTTCTAATGACGTTTTTTGTTGGTGCAGGACAGTGGTGTCGCTTAATTTCATGATTTCCGTAATGTCAAGTTATATACAAATATTTGAAGATATATAAAAGTTAAAATATTGACATAAATTTACATTATTTTCACATATTATGTCTATTCCGTCTTTGTAAAAATGCTTCTCCAACCGAGCGGGGACGTCTTCCTCAGCTGTGCAAGGTCCGTCCACACCGCACAGACTGCCTCCCTTGGGAAGCAACAGCGTTGCGCATTGTGGAGAGCCTCTCCCGCAGCGCATTCCCTCCCTCATCTGTCTTCTCCAAAGAGCCTTCGTTACCACCAACTCCCATCGATTTCCCCATCATCCCTTTCTACAGAACTAACGCAGCTCGCACTAGAGCGTTTCAACCAACCCCTCCACGCTCCCCTATTCAACCGCATCCTGGATGGGGTGTCACCACCAGATGGATACTGCATCACCCAACCACCCGCCACACCCCTGGTGATGGCGCCTCCATCAGCACCGACCAATCCCTCCCCCTCAAACATTCCTCGTAGTCTTTTTCTACCATCATATACTCACACAGGGGATGAGGTACAGCGAACGTACAATGAGTTATCACACTCACCCCTCGCCTATTTTCTCTTTCGTCCCCTTCCTCGGATCCAACCAAAGCCACCAAACCAACCCCTTCAAACAAACCTGAATACTCGTAGCATTTTCCCATCCTCATATACTCGCACCGGGAGGTGGGATACAGGAAAGAGCCATGAGTGATCACTCTCCCCTCAGATACAACCACAACCACAACCACCAAGCCCTACATATGTCACCAACACCCCTACTCCGAAGGGACTTCTATTGGGAAATTACGACGTTCCACCAGCACGTAGACACTCGCCACACAACCTCATTCCTCATTGCAGATGTCGCCTCTCGCTTCTTTCCCAACACTCCCCTTCATTGGGGAACTACCACCTGCATTCTCAGAGACTCTTCCTTCTCCTCCTACCCACCCCGCTCTCACCTCCGCCAGCGGCGTGGGACGCCGCATGCGTCTGATGAATATTCCATGCTCTTTGTAAAACACGACGCTGGACGCTCGCGCGCGCGCCCGCCCGCCGTCTCCCCCATCGCCGCATTCTCCTACCTCTTCCTTTCTCCTTATCTTCATTCAAACGGAATGCTTTTTATTGTACGCGTGTGTTTCCTTATCATCGAGCTCCATATTTTTTCATTGTTTCTACTCCTCTGCCATATTTTGTCTTGAACCCCATTTCTTGGGACCATTCGTCATTCTGTCTAATGTTTAAGTCTGTTTTATTTCTTTCGACTACTTTCCTCTCGATTCGGTTTCCTCCATGTTTGTTCCACTGATATTCTCAATTGCACATGAGTATACCCTTTGGGCATCCGCGTTTTTATACGCCTCCCTCGATTCTCTGTATTATTATCTATACTATTAAAAATGAATTATATAGAGTGCCTACGTGATGAAATTATTTGAAAAGTCAAAAGAAATGTTAAAGGTTATTTTAAGTAATATGCAAAGTATTGTCAATGTTGATGAATTTCAGGGACCGAAAAACAATTCAAATTGGTTGGTATTCGATACGTGAATCTCCTCCACTCGCATGACTGTTGACTATGAAGTTTATTAATATGTTCGCTAGATTTCAATTGCATTACGTGATACGGACTATCTGCTATAACGTATAATCTGCGTGACCAAATCGTAGGAGAGAATTATATAGCCTGTGAAGAATATTGTTTTCAAATATATAACCTTAATATGAAATGAAAACAAAAGGATCCATAGGTCTTAACTATGTGATTTGTTTATTGAGCGCTTTCTGTGTTAAGTATATTTTCTTGTGTCTGAATTTTAAAATAATTTGTAATGTATCTTAGCGTATAATACTGAACACTGTGTGTTTTTTAGATTTCATCGTGAGAATTAATTTTTCAAATTAACGAAGGTGAAAATTTAATATCATAAAAGCAAAGAAATTTTGAAACTAATGTATGAATTTAGAATATTGTGTAAGAACCCCGGGCAACTCCGGGTAAAATGATGTAAAAGAATCCAGACCTCTTGACAGTGTTTTGACACTCACTGTAGGGTAAAATATATCAATTCACAGTACCAATTTTTTACAGAATTCTGATGTGATTTTTTGTTTGTTAATTTAACAATGGAAATAAATATTTTGTTTTAATTTTCATGTTGTATATCTAAATAGTTTTAAAATTTTGAAGTCCAGTAATGATTGTTTTAAATCTCTTCTCAAATCCCGGACAACGCCAGGTACATCTGCTAGTGCATCAATATGTGGTACGTGACACTCGACACAAACAAAAATGAAATTTAACATCAGGGTTATTACTTTTCCAATGATGTCATTTTCTTCCACTCCTCTCCAATTTATAATGGAAGTGAAAAACAAAGGCACAGTGATTCTCGTTTCTTCATAAAGAAAATTTAATATTTAATCTCTAGTTTCTGATTTACGAAACTAGAATTCTCCTTCACTAAGCCTTTTTTCCCATTTCATGTGGGGTCGGCGAATGGGGATGGATATATATGATGCTTCGTTTTTTGGATTTGGCTGGGGAATACTCGGGTGCCGGATGCCCTTCCTGCCGCACCTCCCCTGAAGTGGTGATTATGAATGAAATGGGGGTGAATGATTATGAGTGAATGTTGTGGTGGAATGATAGGCAGGGGAAACGGGAGACACCCCGAGAAAACCTGCCGCGAACACCGCTCCGTCCACCACCTCGGATCCTACTTGGATCGGACCGGGTTTGAACCGGAGTCGCCCCATTTACGGAACTAGAATATTTTATGCAATAAAAGCAACATTCAGCTCGATATCGTGGTACATCTTATGCTCGTTTCACTGATCTTTTTCTTCAAATAAACATCACAATTTGTGTTTTCGTGTATGAAATCGTTTCTCTACGGGTTTTTTCTCAGCTACTGTGTGACTGCTACCGCTTCTGAATTCCATGCCTGAGTCCGCTCATTTTGAAAGCGATCCTTCTGAGAGAGAGAGATGCCTTTGCAGTGGAAGTCGTGGGTGTGACATGAGCGCATCTTCCTCTCCTTAATGTGTGCTTCTTTCATCCCGTATGTTGTTTATTTGCAAGAATACATTTTTTTTTACTTTTCTTTGCCCTGCGGAGGTGTGCGACAGATGAGGGAGAAAAAAACGAGGAGTTACGAGCGCGCGCAACGTGTGTGGAACGACAAAAGCCTTCCGAGGAGAGGAGGAGGAGGAGGAGGAGGAGGAAGGAGAGGAAAGAAGAGAAGGGGAAAGGAAACATTGAGGAGCGATGCAGTCGACACGTTTCAGTTGCCGTGACAACTCTGTAGACTCGGAAATAAGAGGATAAATGTGGAATGGAGTGAGAGATAAAGCTGCAATAACGGGAGGATTAAAAGGTTGAAGGAGGTACTGTTTTTGATGTGGTGGCTGAGAAGAGAGAATCTTATGGGGTATGAAAAGTACACGGTGATGTAGCGATATTTGGGGATTCCTATGTGAGTGTCTTTATTCTTATTGTTTCGGGTTTCGTTATGCAGTCTGGTATAACTAGTTTGTTTCAACTACATCTTTTGAGGAACATAGAGTTTCATTCTTCACTTTCGTGTATAATAGAAAAATTAGAAAGGGAAGTCGATAACAGGTAGTGAGAACTCGACAAATATGTAAATCGTGAAGTTACTACTCTAGTTCTTATCACGAGAAAAATCACAGAAACCTTCAATTAGAGCAGACAAAGAAAATTATAAATAACTGTTACACAAGTTATTTGTTTCTAATTTTCTTGTCTTCAGAAGTTTACTCTCTTTTTTGTTTGTATATTTTTTGTCTATAGGTATAAATTTTCACGTTATACTTATATTGTAACCCTTTTCATAAATCAGCTTCTTTATTACTTAAAATGTCTAATATTACATAACTGTGTCTTTTCTCGACATTTTGAAAATATATCATTTCGAATCAACTCTTAAAAACTGCACTGGGGTGTCAAACAACCAAAGGAGAAATAAAATCGTTTGGAATTTACGTTCAAAAGATAAAGACAATAAAAACAGGTCACAACCTGAGGGTTAAAAACGTTGCAGTGAATTCTTTAAACGAAAAGAAAAAAATCGTATTAATGCAATTGATATATGATAATTATATGAGTGTTTCTTAAATACAGAAGCCAGTGATATAAAATTGTTACCTTTATTCTAAATATGTTCAAATGGATGTAATAAATCTCATTGAGAAGCCGAAAATTCTCTATTCTATTGTGTGGCGGACAAGTGTCAGCTTCATTACAAACTGGCTGCAAATGTTCGGACAGATAATAAATAATAAGTCCATATTGTTAACGGGTGTCGAAGGTCAGAAACTTTATAAAGAGGCTGAAATTACCTAGCCACTTAATAGAATAACTGTTTCTTTGATTATTGCCCGGCTCTTAATAAAGCGCCTAGACGCTTTATAAACATGCTGATTTTACTATCGGTCTGCGACATATATACTACAGAATTCTTGATAATAAACCGACACTACTGTCTACTAACAGAATTTAATTTCTTTTAATTTGTGACCTAATCCCAAGAAATTACAGTTAAATTAACAAGAGGTCAAGAATATGTGACTTTTGTAAATAATCTTCCGTTGTACTTCCAAGTCCCACCATTTTTATACAGAACAAAATCGAGCTCAAGATTTTTAGTGGATTTGTAACTCCACCCAGTCGTCTTCTCTTCCACGTCTTTCCATTCCATCCCTCTCACGTTTCATGTTCAGAAAAGATTCCAGTGTAGTTATCTGGGTGCGAATGTACGAATTTCCGTGTAAATTCATTATTCAAAATGAACCTCGAGTGCTTTAATTAATTTACTTTCTCTGCGTGTGGGTGCTGTTTATCTGGGGAGATAGTGTTTCTCTCCACTCCATATCAAAGCTGTATATTTAATCCTCGTATTTCGTTAAAGACGCCTCTCTTTCCAGAGGTTTGTGTTATGCGACGCTGCGACTGTACCACACTCTGCACTTTCACTAAAGATGAATATTCACCCTCGTGTGTATTTATTTGCTAGGTACGAAACGATGCTAACCGGTAGTTGAAAATCTACGATTTGTAATTAACGAGATACAGTAAATTATAATAATAAATTTATTGTCAAAAAACAGTACAAACTGCGTATGACCACGTGGTGGGAAAAAAAACTAATTTACTCTCCGGAAGCAAGCAAGGGACCATCCCATCAATTCCGATCAAGGGCCCTAAGGCAGAGGCGGATTCAAAAAATTCAGCAAAAGTTCCTAGATAAGATAAAAAGTTAGCTGCGAGTTATAATACTAATAGAATGTCAATATGTTTGTAATTTTAAGCAAAAAATTACATGTACAAGTTATTATCGAACTATAGATTATTCTGAGTATAGTGTTTAAAAATCATAAGAATTGAAATAACACTAAATTCACGATTTATTGTTACAATAAACACGCCCCTAGACAAAGCCTAGAGAACCTGTATGATAAATCCGCCTCTACCAGAAGGAAAAACGGAGAAAAACCCGGGCCAGTAAATTATAAGATCCTCTGTCATTTATTAATCAGTAAGATGTTAATATAAATTAAACATATATCGCTCTGTTATTACTACTTCAAATTACGTTTAAATAGTTTTTGAGAGTATTCTAATTATATAGTTTTATGTCTTCGAATAGTTATAATGGTAAATCTGTTGGTACGGACACCATCTCTACCATGCACCAACACACATTTTCGTCAGGGACCTCGACTGTTAAATATCTATATAAATTATCATGTTTTATGTTTCAGTAAATTCTCTCATTTATAATTCTCAGTATTCAATAAAAACGTTACCATTAAAAAAAATTTATCACTTGAAAGCTATGTTTTGTAAGTAAAATATTCTATTATGCGGGCTGTATCTCTGATTGCCTTACATTCATTTCGAAATAAATCGCATAAGTTTGAAAATTTGTACTAAGTCCTCTATACAATAATATAAAGAAATTCGTGTTTAGCACTAAAAAACATGAAACAGACATGATTCTTTTTTATGTTAGTTTTGGCTTCTCATGATTTTTTTTCTTCTGCTTAATACATTAAATGACATATTTTTGTCTTTTCGTTCTTTCTTCTCGCCTGTATAAATATAAGATACATCACTATTCAAGTAACGGCAGATAAATCTCTAAAGAAAAATCTATCAATATTTTTTTGAAACATTTCGAATGCGTAAAGCATCTCATTTGCGAACGAAGAACTCTCGTTAACCAGGTATGTTTTCCTTGGCTCGCAACTGCATAATGTCACTCTGATATTTTCTAAATACTCCCGTGAATAGCTTGAAAAGAACAATTTAAATTTATTTTTGGAAACACGTCATGAGACGACGTGAAAAATTAGTCGTTAGATACACGGAAGAAATACGTGCATAATTTTGTTTAAGTTGTTCCAGAGTTTTTAAAAGAATTTTTTTATTTTAATATTTAAGGAACTTTACCGTCAAAACCAAATATTACCGTCAAAACGAAGGAAGAAATGTGAAAATTTAAATATTTTGAAAAATCTACGTTTTTCAATATCTTTTATCTAATAGAAAAAAACCTTTTATCTAATATTAAGTGTAAATCTAATGGAAAATAGTTTCTACAAAAGTGTTGGAAATTACATGATCTATCTCTTAATAATAACAATTTTGGTGGCAGCAATACCAAAAACAAAGTAATTGCGCTATTTTTTCAAGATATCACGAGCAGCAAAGCTTGAAGATGGAAAACTCATTATTATTAGTTCGTCCAATGCAAGAAGTAGGCCAAATATGAACTCTCCGTGAACTTTTGCAAGGTCGGGCTTTATAGAACTCCCCTGGTTTGTGCAATGCGTACAGAATCACCCAAAATCTTTTAACTAAAGTCACTGTTTACATGTGTGCAATATTTTACAATGAAGGGATTAAATTCTTTTCTGTAAATTAATTAAATTCGTAGTTCAACTATTTGGCACTATTTCATATTTCTACATATCAACCCCGCAACGAGCACAATACATCTGCCCCATTACTGACATATAATTAAGTGTTTACCCATTTCATTTATTGTACACCTTCCCGAATAAAAATTAAGAAATTATTTGATCACTTAAATAAACAAAAAATTAAAGATTACTGAATTAGAATGTTAACTGAAATTCTACAAAATTTGACACGAGAAAGTGGCTTCATCAGTGATTGCAATATTTGAACATGAGTTGGATAAGAAATGAGTAGGAAAGATCCGTTTATATATGAGAAGGCATTCAATGCATCCGCAGCTAATGAGACGACATGAAAGAAACGTAGCTACTAAATTAAAGGGACGTAGGAGCCTTTGAAAAGAAACCAAGATTCCTGGAGACATTACTTCACGAGTGGAATGAAAAATCTCGACGGGAAAATTTGAATATTACAAGAAGTATAGTTGGTCACAGCTAAGAAGGTCCTTTGAGAACTGGTGGGGAACGATAGTAGTGGAGGGGGAACTTAGGCAGTGGTGTGAGAAGGAGCATGCAAATCAACTTGCGTTCGTACCCAGAGGTCTATAACGCGATAATTACTTCTTTTATCGAATAACAGGAAGGGGTTAACAAATTCCTTTCCTGGTCTCTGTGAACACGTGTTCCATCGGCTTGTGCGCAATGACCTAACGAGTTTATGGTGGCGTCAAAGAAAGCAGATATATATAGAAAATATGTACAATTTTTATTGACGATTTTTCATGAAATACTTGGTAATGCCGTTTAATAATACTCCTCTTCGTTACCAAATGCTTCACACATGGTTTAGATTGTGCACTTCCTTTGAGTTCATCACACAGAAAGTGAGAGGTTCACGTGCTCTGCTTCTTGACTGATGTCTTCCTTCACAGCGGAAGCGCATGGCGTGCTCTTATGCCCGTACATCAGTGGTGTCGAGACGAGCGGCACACCAGCAAAACTGCGCTTCTCGGAGTTCCCAGAGATCTAGATCGCGATAATGGCTTCTGTTATTGGATAGCAGGAAGAGGTTGACAAATTCCTTTCCTGGTCTCTGTGACCACGCGTTTCACGGCTTCCGCGGAATAAATCTGAGTTAGTGGTACCATCAAAGGAAATTTCTGGAGGCAAATTAATATATTCACATCTTGATTATATGCAAAATCATTATAAAAAATACAATATCGTAATACAGAAAAATATAAAAAAGTAAATTTTCTTTTTTTTTTCGTGGAATACTTGCTTATCCTACTTAATACTACCCTTCTTAGTTACCAAATGTTTCACACATAGTAAGCATAGAGCACTGCCTTTGCGTTCAGACCTGACCAACGCCCGCCGTAACCTTGCTTAACGAGCAGCGAGTCGTGCGTGCTCTACCTAAGCACGCCGTGTTCTTTTGCCTGTACGTGTTCCCGTTGACATCCCTGGTAAATAATGGTATCTTTTTTATATGCTTTCCCCTTCAACGCTCCAAAGTGGTGGGAAGGAGTTGTGTCAACCGGGTCGTCTATGAATGTTTACAAACTTACGATTAAAATGCGAATTCAGTTTTGAATTTCACAACGATTTTTAAAACATAAAACATTGGTAAGATGAAACATTTCGATCCATTCCAGAAATTACTAATGATAGCCCACGTCAATTTTGGTATTTTTTAATTTATTGTAGTATTTTTAAATGGGAAATGTAGCGTGCTATTGAAGTTTATCTACACGGAGCGATGGGAGGTAGGAGGTGGGTGGTGGGGCTGTTGTTAATAAGTGGACCTGTTCGCTGGGTTCACCAACAACTAGACTCACGTTGAGGTGCTAGTAGCAGTAGTTAGGAAGATTGTAGAAGTTGTAGGAGGTGGATAGAATAAGGAGGGTTCAATTTTCACCAGTCACAGCTATACGAACTGAGACATTAACGTGATAAGCTACAGTATTTTTCTGGCTCCCCCGGGAATTGAACCCGGAGTGACTTGGTAGTGAACAAGAATCCTAACCCCTTAGCCAACAGAGAGGATTTTTTTTTATTTGGTCAAGTATAACGGGAAAAAAATTGGATGTTAACTGTTGAGAACATCGTCGGGACGTACCAAGCAGTAGTTGCGACTGCTTCCACCGCTTTCGCGTTCGCAGTAGGGGTTTGTCGGTGATGCCTCTCAGTGAACAGTATACGAAGGCTGGAGATACGAGTCCCGGAGAGACCGTGTAAGCGCAGACGGTACATCAGTTTGGAAAAGAGGATACTCAGTCGCGGAGCAGCATCGATAAAACACGAGGAACTGGAAGCGAGCGTCATGGCGTGCTGAGCTGAGTGGAGCGGCAGTGTTCATTGCTTTAATATATTTCTTTTTGGTATTGTGTATATATATGATTATTTACAAAAGTTTTGATATTTCGTAATTCAATCACGTTTATTTTATTTTTAGCTATTTATTTGATCTGGACCATTGAATATTTGTAACAAGAGAATTTTTTGTAAATTATATTTGCAGTTCGCCTATTGACACAACGTCATATGAAGCACAATGTATTATTTATATATCTCATTTGTATTTTTTTATCTACACTATACTATGTTAACATTTCCTGATAGTTTTTTTCTTGATCTTCAAAATAATATGTTACATAAATTAAGTTTTTCTTCATTGTAGTCGAACGGTAGCTCATTAGATTTGATATTTGAATATTACCAGTTCTAACAGAACTATTTATAACGTGATATTCAGGAAACTGAAAAACAGAGTAATAGAACCATTTAAACTTCTAGATAATATACCGTTTACAATTGGGATATTTTGTTATCAATCAGTCAAAGAGATTTTTTCTCCCCAAATTAAAGAAAGTTGAACCAAACAAAATTTTTTTTGTGGGGTTTTACGGCTCGTTGACATGGACGTCATTAGAGCCCTAAAATTCTCTACAGGTAGGGAAAACGCAGTTACGCACTAAGGAGACATGACTCTCCCCGCGTGTGGGACTCGCCGAATGACTCAACCATACCCACTAAAAACCTTCCTGAATTACAACATATCAAATCATATCTCAAAACATATGTCATTACATCAAAACATTAAAACGAGGAAAATGAAAGATACCCTAGCCCTCGCAACCTACTAGCGTCGGGATCGAAAAGAACAAGACTGAAGGAAGGTCAGGAAAGAGAAAGGAAGGAGCCTAGCACAAGTAAGTGGAAGTAATGCCAGACACCTCGGGGTCACGTGTTTGCCATACACGTACTTACTAGATGTAAGTCCCCTGGGAGAGGATGAAAATGATGGAAATGTTATGTATACAAGTCGCCCTTCTTTTATCAGAATTTCAAGGTGCGGAGAATATTTTAACAGGAAAGTAAGTATTGTTGAACAAGATTGAAGGTGATTTGGATATTATCAAAGTTGTAAAATCCAATGAGGGGAAAATCATTTTTAAAAATTAAAATAGGTCCATTTTTTAGATATCCTTTATAACGTGTGAGCGTGAATTATATAATACCAATGAAGTTTTATGAGTAGCCCAGGAGATTCTTATTAAACCCTGGATGTAAGAATGAAAACGGAGCATGTAGTAAAACATATAATAATTGTGAAAATCACAATTCAGATAATTCGAGATCACTTTTAGTAATATTAGCATGGCTAAGGTACCGTTCATGTAGCACTCCAACATTCTTCAACAAACTCTTCATGGAGATATGCGAATCTTGAACAAATGAAAGAAGTTTTACCAACCCTGGTGGCAGGGTGTGAGAACTTGCCTCTCCTATTTTTACAATAGTCACATGGAGGTCGACTTGGTTACTTGGTCGAAGTCACATGGTTACTTTTAGACAAGCGAGATGACATGTCCGTTTCCCTCAGCAAACTTATCCTGTGAGTGGGAAACTTCAGTCTCGGGAAATTTGCATAACCGCATATGCGTAGACCTGCAGTGAACCTGCCAGTATGAACCATCACCGCTGTGGCACATGCTTAAAATTGACAGTTTTCAGTAACACTCAGTACACGAGAGAAACAAAGTGATGCCTTTTAAAAGGCAGATACAGTTGTGAACTATTTCCTTCAATTGTTTATTCTTTCTCTTTATATTTTCAATTGAAAGAATTTTGAGATATTTCAGCGTTGTGTATGGCAACATTTTTAGAATACTGTCATGCAAAGCCGACGTTTGGTAGGGTGCGGGGTACAGGGGAGCAGTTGCCTTTCAATAATATTTAAAATAGTTAAATGACATTTAATTTAGATTCAAAAACTTTTATAAATGGATAAAAGAGATGAAGGTTTATTGACATTTTCATCATACAGAATAGAGAACAACAAACAATGTTAAAACAAAGCGTATTTGTGAAAGAAAAATTTGTCCGATGGTATTCAACTTACTTAAACTGTAATCTTCGCTGGAATGAATACCTTGTAAGAATTAATTTGCTTATTTGTAACTTTAAAAGAGTAATGTTTGAACTTTAAAAACTATGTTTAACATAGAGTATCTGCACAGGTGCAATGAGGAAATTCAACTTGCTCCTCATATGAGGCGACTCCCTTAGGAAGTACTTTGTTTTGGGTCGTATTTTCCTAAGGGAAAGTACTTCCTAAAGGCGTCGCTTCATATGAGGGGCATAGTCTCTACGAGACCTTCTCAGAGGTCTTTGGGTCTCGCAAGTTGAATGTTAATAGAAGACTGGGCCGGGAGGCGAACGAGATGCCGCAGTTGGTAAGTGCATGAGCGCGTTAAGCCAAAGGTCTCGAGTTCGTATCTCAGTCCCGTCTCCCATTTTCATTCAACATTACATAATTAATACGTTACCTGGCGGTGAGGCTCACCGCAATTTAAAAGATTTTTATGCGCAAAAAAATATTTCACAATTACGTAATATTATCGATCTATATATTATTTGGAATATATTGCTTATAATTCGTAAGTATTAAAATAACTCTAAATTCGAGAAAAAATAATTCAATAGAACGCCGCCTCTAGGCAAGAATCTTGTTGGAATGCGTTTAAAATCACCTTCTACTGAAAGGAAAATCGAAGGATAACCTGGGGATAGATAATACACGCAAGAATACATTTTTAAAATGAATTTTAATCTTGTTAATTAATGTTTGTGGGCAAGTTCTCAAAATTTGTTGTACAATTTAATGAATAATAATTATATTAGTAAGCATAAATAAAGTTTTATATTATTTGGTATGTGTTGGTGAATAACCATTTCAAAAAATTTGTGCATACGACGTTTGATGATATCTACTCCTTCATGTTACCATCTTACCACCTCCCCATCCCCCCAAACAAATGTTGACATCCTTACAAAGAGGATACTTTTAATTCGAATAAATGTTCGTGCGTGAAAAATTTTCCCTTCTAATAAATTACCCTGTTAAAAACTGGGGTTGAAGTAACAGCTGAGACAGCTGAATGCTTATCCTTCCGTCCACACAGACGTCGTGACCACCACTGTCGCCTGTACTCCACTCATAAACACAATTGTGCGGTCAACACGTGCCAAGACGAGCAGAATCAGCCTCGTGGTTTAGACCTCCAGGCAGAAAGCTTCTCTGTCATACGGCCTGGTAACTCGAAATAAACGCAGACATTTCCATGTGGAGTGCGAGCTCCATCTTTTGTCGAGTAATGTTGAGTAATGAAATCCTGGAGTGTCACCATACCTTAATAATAAATGGTCACACTCTCACGGGCATAGCTTGCTCATTTGCAGCAAGCGTTGCGTATGTTTTAAGTACTGCCAGGACTAAAATACAAGTTAACGTTTTACACGACGAGATGTTTCATGCTTAACTTCTCACGACTCAGTAGGGGATATAGTATTGTTTAATGAGAAAGTGCAAATGTTTAGGCGAGTTCAGTGCAACAACATATTCTTAATTCCAAGATAAAAATTGTGGAAAAAAGTAGTGACACCTAGCATGCCTTGAGGTCTTCAGATTCATTTTTGCGATGTTAGATTCTCGATAAAATAATGCCCGTGATTTAAAAATTTAATTAACATTAATTAAAAATATGAAGGTGGGATCTTGAGTTTTGGTTATTAAAAAACGTTCGTCAGACTACCAAGTCTTCCTCAGATCTCTCTGGAAGCACCAAAATCCATCTCTCACCCACCACCAAACATACCGTACCAACACACTCCAGCGTATCACCAAGCATTTTCCTCTGATAAAAAAATACCTTTTTAAAAAAAAGTATAACTAAATACCTTAACACGAGGATTTTCTTAACTCAATAGCGCTGCATGTGTAACTAGTTTTCAAATTTATGAGAAATCCCCTTCTGCTCAACTAACTCAGATTACCGGCCTCTCTCTACTATTATTATTTGTGTGGGATCATGTTTCATGAATAAATAAATAAAATAAACTTTATTGTCAGAAAAGCAGTGGCAAACTGCATATGACCACTTAGGGTATAATAAACCCAGTTACTCTCCGGAAACAAGCAAGGGGCCATCCAATTAATTCCGATCAAGGGCCCAAGGTCAGTGACGGATTTAATATTTATAAAAAACGTAATAAAAAAAGTACTGTTAACAATTTATTATTCGAAAATAAATCGTAGATATAATGAAGAGTCAACATTCGAGATTAATAATAACCAGAGTATCAAATGATATTGGAAAATCCGCAACTACCAGAGAGAAAAACCGTCCAGGATGGAGTTACAGAGATAATGTATACAAGATTGTGTGCAATTAGAAATAAACTATTATAAACAATTAGGATCAAAAATAACATGAATGAAAATGTAATGGTAATGTTGTACACATCATGTGGCGAATTAGAAAACCTACTTTTCTTGGTGTCCGAGTTTGCGCTTGAATAGAAAATGATCCAGAAAACCCATATAGGTATACCAAAATTTGTGTTGACTGATTAAAAGTAAAATATAACTTTAAGATTTATTATTATTCATAGATTAAGAATATAATATTTTACACTTCTCAACACATTGATATTTTGAAAATTTTAAATAAACGAACTTTCATTTCGAATGAAACAAAATTTGAATACTGTGTGGAAAAATGTCTTTAAATATAAGTGTATTAAATTATTTTTTTCTAATCTTTATATATATTTAAATTTATACCTTTTTGTAATCGCTAGTGTAATGTTGATGTTATAGTTCAGCAACTGAAGGGAGTCTAAAACCAAATTAAGATGTCACGTTCCATAAAATAGTCAAAAACGTTTTCGTAACATTGTTAAACCATGGTATCCGCTTAGTTTAAAATATACACAATTAACTCTATGAAATTATCTCAATTATTCAGAGATTATCTTCCTTCAATGAAAACTCGACGAGAGAAATTAATTTGACAATTATAATTCTTGATTGACATAATATATTATGTCAGATTTTTTTCTTTCAAGCATTAAAATATTGATGTATACTCTATTATCTAGGGCTTGCTAATGAAATCTGTTTAAATGGCATCTGAAAAAATCCGATGCTATGCCTTTTCAAGACGGTATTATGTTCGAACAGTTTTTTGTTTCAAATTATTTCCGCACATGTGTCTTAAATCTGTTATTAAACCTGATAACTTAGGTTCTGAACGAGCTTTTAAAATGTTTGAACTTGATTATAACATGTAAAATATTATGATCGTTTGAATTACTGACGGAATTTTATATCCACAACAGTAGCCGAGAAATTGTTTCATTTTGAAAATACCATGCTAGAAGTCATTTTACGTCCTTCTTTTATGAATTCATGTCTTGTCCCTTTTTATTTTCAGTGAACTACCTTGTACTGGTAAGAATTCAAATAACTCGACGAAAAAATTACTAGAAAATGAATGAAAAACAATTATATATTCTAAGAGTAAAATAAGCATTTTCACAGAAAGAGAGAAAATAAATCTTACTTTTTTTCCGAGACAATATACAGTCCTCGCTGTAGAAATTGCAACATGCAGAAGGAATAGTGAAAAAGCAGAAGAAAATTAATTTCATGTAAACGTATACTGATATTCATGACTGACTCAGGAATAAAGAATACGAAGTCATTTTGAAATCTACACACTTGTCTTTCGCTGCTTCATATTTATTCTAAGTTTCACACGACCATCAACTTCATAGGGCTCTAATGTTTACGGATGAAAGAATTTATCCAACGCTTTTCTCGGCTCGTATCATCTATTCTCAATTTTGCGAGCACTTTTAGACACATACCCGCGATAGATTTTCTTGCGTTCATACACACGTAACAGACCGATGGTAAGTTATAAAACAATTTATTTATTTATTTCTATTATTTGACTTCAATGTGGAAATATTACCCTATCATTTTTGTCAACACACATTTTACTATACAAGGGTTGTTCGGTTGTTCGTATGTTACGTTTGCTGATGAAAAACCATTTTAGAGGTTCTCATTACTTGACTATACAACTGAACTACGTAACTCTACTACAATTAACTATCTCCTACATTAACTATCTATTACATTATCGGCAAACGAGTTTCTCGATACCCGCTGCATAGAATTTTGTCGTCAGGGAGGTAAGCCATTCATCGTCACTCTCCTTTAACTCATCTTCAGACCACTGTGACCCTAGCGCTAGAATCGTAAAAGAGCCATTTTGGACAAAAGGCATGGTGTGTCTGACACCATCTTTCCGCACGATAATGCTAGGTCTTATACTCAAGGGTTAACGAACAGTTTCAAGTGGATGTTCTTTAAATATCCTCCTAACATCCTTAATATTGCACCTTGTAAGTTCAACCTTTTTACTTACATGAAATGGGTCACAGAGGTCTAAAGATGAGGAATTGAAGGAGAGTGTCAATGCATGGTTCAGCTCACAGGTCTCAGAAATCAACGATGACATTAAAAAACTTTTATCGATATGACGAGTGTCTTGATGTATAAAGAAGTTATTTTTTCCATTTATTTTCCCTAGTTACGTAGTTGTTCATATATATTTTTTTAATATTCATTTTTGTTGTTTAACGATTTTAAAGTTGAGGACGAATGGCAAAAACAAACGGCATATGACCTAAGCTATTTTCTCTAAGTAAGAAAACCAATTTCTTCGTTTTCTCATCTTAATAACTACGTATTTATTATTGTTAACCATTGAATGTTAACTTTGTTTGTTACAGGTAAGGTTAACCTGTGGTTACCTCACACGATTTGCCGCTGTGTGATTTTTGATTCATTTCTCTTTGGTGAGTACTTTACATTTTCCGCTTCGTTGAGAATTCGCTTCGAAACTGTCTTCTTTTGAATCGAAGGAACTGACTGGTGAATAAGATGAAGAGGCATTGTTTACATCGGAAAAAAGAAGATTATTTTATGCTCACTTTAATCATTAAAGTTTTCGTTTTTAAATTTTTACTATTTAATCTACTATTACTACTATAATTACTACTACTAGTAATATACTACTATAATTCATTTACTATTTAATCATTAAAGAGATTATGATAATAGTGTTTCAAAGTATAGAAGTGAGTATTTAATCATAGTCTCTTTAATGATTAAATACAGGAAATAAAAGAAGGGATGAAATTAGACGAAAATAGAAAATTAAGAAAAAGTAATTCTGCACGATTTAGGTGAAGTCATGAAATGTGAAGGGGATGAAGGGGGCATGATTGTACAACCAAAAACTAAATAGTCTTTTTAATAAACGGATTAAAGAATAAAGTTATTTTAAGGCAATTTTTGTATTTGCAATATTTTTGTATGTAAAACTGAAAAGAGTAATGTTAGTTGCTCTTACTTGTATAAATTTTCTAATGAGACAATCGCATATTTTGTCTTTTTAAGCGGTTTGAAAGAATTCAAATTTATAGATAGCATCTAGTATATTATTAATTGGAAGAGAGTATGTTAAAATTTTAGGTGACAGGATGCTAGTAAACATGGAAAACATTAGAAATATTGTTTCCTTGTGTGTTTATCTACAATGTACCCTGAAGACCAAAAGGCTTATTGACTTTCAATTTTCTGAAAGATATTTTAATTTGCAGGAGACATCGTGCAGTTTCACAAAAATAGAGAAAGTAAGGAAACAAAAAATTATATTTTCTTTACCTCAAAGTACACATGAAAAAAACCGAAATTAAACCGTGAAAATAAAATCGTTGCTTCCGAATTAATTGTAATAATACTGAAATAATACTCTAGAAGAATATGCCTCAGTAGGATATATTTTAATACATTTTCTCTCTCATAAAACATTTTATAAATAAATTTATTTTATTCCAGTGGAGATTAAATATTTTCTAGTTTCGAAACTTTTAGATCCATTTTAAGGAAACAGAATGATATTAACTTCCATGATGAATTATAATTTTCAAAAAATATCGGTTGCAACCACGAATATCACTAACAGATTTTTCACTTAAATACGATTTGTTAACAAGAAATATTTAGTTTCAAAGTTGAGATTATTAGATTGTCCATATTCACATTCACTATAATCACTCAGTTGTCAATTTTCAACTTTCAATTTTCCAATAATTAAATGGAATATGAGAAGTGAATTGATGCAGAATATAATTTTGGAAAGTGACTGATTGTCTTTAATAGTGACACATAGTTTAGAGTGTTTATAGTGAACTAGAAATATTTATTTATCACTAATCCTTGGGATCCTAATGTATTCTCTAATTGAAATTTAATAATTTGTTTTAAAATACACATTGTAATAAGAAAGTTTTTAAAATCAACCAAGGAGTCCTTAAAGTATCAGGAAAATGTGGATCCATTTCAATCGAATACCAAATATTCGTATATATATTTGCTCCGTATTTTTTCATGTTGTGTAACTTGTATATTAAATCTAGAATTAGAAGAAGGATTGAAACTTCTGAACCTATTTCAATGTATTTTATATGTTTGAGTAGTTGTTTCATATTTTGCTCTTGGTTATGTGGAAAATTCCTTAAATTTTTGTTTTATAGTTTACAGTATATTGATCAATTATTCCAGTCCCTAAAGCAAGTCATTGTTTACGACCGAGCTACTTATAGAATAAGAGAGAGAATTTCAATTATCGATCAGACACCATCCGCTATTGATTGTTGTTGCAAATTTGCACATCGTCCCAAACATGGTTTTATCCCCTGGATGTAAACTTCATGATCCAAGAAATGTGTGTAGTCATTTTGTTTAAGTTAGTGTTTTGTTGAAATAAAAACCTGTAATTATTATATTAGTACTTCAAAAATATGGATAAAGAAATTAATTCTTTCAGTTAGAAGTTCCTGGTTCCAACTTCGTTTAATTAACCTCTGCCGTTAAATTTGCGAATAGAGCAACGACGCTGAAATAGACACCCATAACACTCCACTGTGTTGGCTCGTCTCACGTGTTAAGTGCAGTCAAAGAGCTTTCCCTCCTCCTTTTTACTTCAGCCAGCGTTCTGACCTCATCGAGCGCCACATCAAAGCTCCAAGCGGTGACCAGGCAGTCATCATTCGCATGAATGGTTTGGTACCTCAGAGCTTAATTCACAGTGAAAGGAACGCACCATAGTGATTAAGACACGTGGAGGTCTTCAAGTTTTCCGAATACCTTTCGCGGTGACAATTATGCAGTCCATTGATCAACATTTCCTTTCTACAAAAGTGATTCACCCATTAAAACGAGAAATCATAAATTCAGGAAAAAACACTAATAAAATTAAATTTAGGGATCTGCAGTCTTATCGGGGAAAATAATTTGAGAACGTTCACCACATAACGATGTTCTTATTATGAAATGATAAATAGCAAACCACATTTTTACAGATTTCATTGTTCAAAAATTTCTTAATATCAGTCAGTTGCCAAAACTGTGTGTGGTGATGTAATACAAAGCAAATGAAAATATTAATTTATTACCAACACAGAAGTTAAAAATGACTTTCCATATTATTTTCTATGAAATTAACATACAAAAGAACACTCATATTGGTGTCCAGCTGTTCCATGCAAACATTGTATAGTTTCAGTTGCAATACACAAATGTTGTCGGAAATCTTCCGATACGGTAAGTTTTCCAATTTGATGACGTTATAACGATTCGAATGTCGTTATGGAAACATCAATTTTAATTTTTGTCATCATTACTTGCCTCGTAATGTATTAATGCATTAGTTCTGATCTTTTTCAAACAAATATTTCTTTAAAAAGGAACTTGAAACAATCAATACTTGGTATTCAGAAGTTTTAAACAGTTCACAAAAAAATATAAAAATTAAAAATATTTATGTTCATTGTTAGATACTCATACAAAAAATTACTTTAACATTTAAAAAAATGGTACTGAGAAGTAATTTATTTACCCTTTTACGGGGTAAGGTATTAAAACAAGTCTGGATATTTTAGCTAATTTTTCCCGGAGTTGCCCGAGGTTCTTCTATAATATTCTAAATTCATATTTTAGTTTCCATATTTCTATAATTTTGAGGTATTAAGTTATCACTTTTGCTAATGTTCATAATGAAAATTCAGCTTACGCAAACCTTTTCCCATTCAAAACNCAATAATTTTTTTTTTAAACAATATCGCTTAGCTTTCCCTCCCCCCATCCTTCATCCCATCGTACTGAAGAGAAACTGACGCTTGGCGGGGTGCGTATGTCAACTTTCTGATGGGTCAACGTTAGTATCAGAAGCGTCGGCACATCACACGCAGTTAGCTGCCGTCAAAGAGCGTTCGAGCTCTTTTATTTTTTTATACGCAGCCAACTGTCTCCTTATTGAACGACACACCAGAGGTCTGACGTTCACACGATCGCCATTTGCATGAATGCTTAGGCGTAATTGCGTGCTGCATATTTGGATAAAATTGCGAGTTGCTCATTGAAAAATGGGTCGTCTGAAATATTGAACTCTCACAATATTTTTTGCTTTTCACATTAAAATAAAATTAGTTGTGCACAACCATGCTTTTCCATTTACTTTTCTCATTTTTCAGCATATTATGAAAGCGAACCCTTTGAAATGCCATAACGTAGAAGATTATTTTATAACGAAGCAATACCAAACTTTTGAGTGGAGTTTCACGATGTATTACTTAATTCCACTTTCTGTGCACAAAACTTAAAGAATGAGTTTAGCGTTTGGGAGGTATCTCTATACTTCAGACCTCTAAAAACCTGAAATATTTTTTAATAAATTGCATCTGTGCGAATGTTACCACAATCTACTCGACGACGGTTTTCTTGAGGAGCAAAAATATTCGCATAAGTTAATATTAATCATTATAATAATACGGAAAGAACCTCATTTTGTGGTAAACTTGTTTTAAATATTTGTACGTGAGTTTTAAATAATGAATGTTATTTCATCATGTATCCTCGATTTAAAGGTATGCACAATCTTTCTTTATATTTAGCTCTTTATATCATTCTACGGATTGGCAATCACCCAGGTATTAACCCATAAGATAGCGTAGGATTGCGAATAACCACACTTTGTTGGTGTTTGCCCCAAAAATTTGCGCCAATAAAATGTTCTCCCGTGGGTGAACGTAAAAGTTTACATTCATTTGGGAATATATCAGAAAAAAGACACTAAACACATGTTTATTTTTTCTCGTGTTTACAAAAGATTTGTGGAGAGAAAGTGATTTCTTGGATAGGTCAAATTTTTTACTTGGTCTTTGTTTTTGATAACTTTCTCAGCATTCCCTCCGGACGTTTTTCCCAGAAAACAATGAATAGCGTCTTGGAATAACGTATTAAAAATGACATGTTTCGTAGTTTTAAGAAGGTAGTGTTTCATTCGTTTCTGAGTTGGATTCCCTAATACAACCTCAACCCCCCTCTTCCATCGTGATAAATACGTTTTGAATTTTAGACTCTTTCGAAATTTCAGGAAAATAAGTGTCAAAACCAGGTAAAAGAGAACGATAAAATTAATCAGATTTCTTGGAATCCATGCTTTTTGAATAGTGAGAGGTTTGTGGCGAAATCATTACATATAATTTGTAGAAATGTATGCTAAGTTTCCATCGCCACAGCTCCAAGCGGAAAGGATTCTTGGAACTAATGAGGTTTCTCAGAAGTCTACTTAAAATAGTAATGACATGATGCGTCGAAGTTGCTAATCTCTTCGCGCATTTTTTGATGGCTGACGCACTGTTCTTTATTCATTTCTTTTGCTTCCCAAAAAAAAAAAATTATTGTAGCATTTGCAAATTGGAAACGTTGCGTGCTATTTAAGTTAATCTACATGGAGCGGTGGGTGGTAGAGTGGACTGGTTAGCTGGTTTAACCAACAACTTGGCCCACGTGAAGGCGTTAGTAGGAGTAGTTAATATTAGTTAGTTATTGATACTAGGAGTTGGAGGAGGTGGATAGAAGAAGGAAGGTTCACTTTTTACTAGTCAGAGCTATAATGCAAAAAGCTTCATTTTTTGTTTTCTGGCGCCGCCGGGAATTGAACCCGGAGTGAGCACTTCAGCCCCTTAGACTCCGGAGGGGCTCAAACAAAGTCAGAAAGTAAAGAACTACATAAGAATACAAAAATGAAAATATATCATTTCGGTTGCTATCGCAGTGATTACTGCACTCAAAAGACAAGAGGCGGAAGTCTTCTGGAAGACCCCTATTTCAATACCCACAAGAATTCAAATCAAGAAATAATAACAGTGTATCTAAAGAAATTGAAATTTATGTAGTATTCAATTACGCTAAATAATCAGCTATTTTTTATTTTATTACAAAAAATCGGAGTATCTTATTTTGGTCGTTACCGAAAATGTATGAGTAAATTTATTATTTTTAGTGGTCCATTTGGAGGTCCCATAAAGGTAGAGGTCCAAGAAGTAATTTTAATGAAAGAATTGATAGGGATAATAATAAAAAAATAATAAAATAATAATAATGAAAAAGCCGTTGAAAACTCCATATGGCAACATGGGGGTAATAAATTAAGTTACTCTCCGGAAACAAACAAGGGACCATCCAATCAATTTCGATTAAGGACCTGAGGGCAGTGACGAACTTATCAACAAATTTATTTAAAAAATACGTGCTGTTATCCATTTATTATTTTCAAAATATATAGGATATATTACTTACCATACAAATTCGAGATTAATGTTAACAAGGGTATTTGACATTCCCGCCCTTGTATAAATCCACCTCTACCCGGAGAAAGACCCAAGGCAGAATGGGGCTACAGAGATAATGCAAACAACGGAACATTAGCAACCTATCAAACCCCAAATCCCCATTATTGAGGTAAAAAAATATGTACCCGAGATTGATGAACTAGTTCTTGAAGTAAGAAGCTATTCCACGATGATTCCTCCTCGTGGAGCAATGTGGATGGTGAGCCCTTTTCTTGGCCCTGGGGAAGACGTCATCCCGCGTCCGCCACATTGTCATTTGCCGAGCCCTTGGAGGCCTTGAGGGCGCCTTTATGGAAGTGTGCCCTACTCCTCGTCTTTCGTCAAAGAGGCTGGTGCTTATCAGACGCCGCAAGCTGCTGCCTCGTGGATGTCCGTCGAGACGAGGAGTCAGCCGAGGAGAAAGAGGAGAATGGGCGATGAGGAGGAGGAGGAGGAGGAGGAGAGATGGAAATTAATGAAACAAACATCCGGATAAGGGAAAAAGCGGATGGTATGAAATATGAGATAAAAATCGTTGAAGGAAGTGCAAAGGACAAAGAAACATGTTCAAGCATACCGTCTCATGTTTAATAAAATGAAATGAATCTGAGAGGAAATTGCAGAAAAAGGCAACTAGAGCAAGAAAATCGAAAAAGACTTTTAATTCTAAATAATAGATTTTTAAGTTCGTGTCCTTTAATAGATCAGAATATTTGTGATTATTGTTCAAATATTCTTCCTGAATTATTGGTATCCCAAAATGCTATTCATTATTATTACTACCTTGATAATATTAATGTGCAATGTTTCTTATAAAATTCAATCTCTTCTTTCCACTAATATAACAAAAGAAAATGAGTTATTATTTGTAACGACTAACTGATATGAAATCGAGGAATATAACGAATTATAATATAAACTGCTTATTGAGATTGAGTCGAGAGAAAGAAAGACTAAAAGAACACTATTCCATAGTGCCGACTTCTTTCAAAAATTTATACTTTCTAATTCAGTCGAAACGTCAGCAGTATGGAATAGTGTTATTTTTTTCTTTCTTTCTCTCGACCCAATCTCAATAACTAGTATATATTATGAAATTGGGGTCAACAATATGGAGTATACAGATAACGAATTATGTTGAGTAATGCATAGATAATTGAATTTCATTTATTTTTAGTTCGCAATTCCTTCTTACTTTACTGGAGTCTTGTGGGGAAACTTAATTTTCGATCAGTATATATTGTTCACAGTCCCCTCCGTGGAACAGCGTGATCGCTCGTCACCAAGTCATTCCGGGTTCAATTCCCAGGTGGGGCAAGATAAAATTTGTAGCTTTTCATTTCCATGTCTCAATTTAAATAGCTGTGATGTATGATAAGTTCACCCTCTGCGGCTAACAACCGCAGTTGTAATACTCGGATACAGCAATCTGGATCGTATCTAGACGCTGTTCCTCCGATCTCGGTAAAATTCACGATGTGTCTAGTGAGTAAACTCACACAAAATCTGAGCCTGGCACTCGTCATTCGTGGTCCTTAGCTGGCCAAAACGAGATACATACATACATACATACATCCCCGTGGAACACCACCTTGACGGAGCACTGACCGTGCGGGTGGCGAGGGCTTACGTGCTCTAGTGATGCTGGGGGATATGGCGGAAGCAGTTGCGTCATTGAACTGGGCGCGTTAAGTGATGGTGTAACTGCTGGCAGGGTCACCCATGCCGCACAGGTCCCAGCTGAGGAGCCAGACTAAGTGTGTCCTTCAACGACCTGTCTGTCCTCATACATCTCCTGATTCCTTACCTATTTCCCTCAGGGGTTCCCAACTGGTGAGTTCGTGGGTGGCAACCACGGGGCCCTGAGCTGTGTCAAGCATTTCTTCCACTTACTTGTGCTTGATTCTCTCTTCTTTTAATCTTCTACTGCTCCTCCCTTGGTCAACTCTTGTTCTTTTCGACCCCGACGCTATTAGGTTTCGAGGGCTAGGGCATGTCTTTCCTATTTCCTGTCTCTTTTCTCTACAACCCCAAGGTAAGGCGTAATGCGACCCGAGCCGAGGCCTGAATGATGCAGGGGGTTTTCTGCATCGCAAACGGACTCTGTTCAGGAGTACATCTATTCCCTAGCTTCTCGTGGGAACACTATGGATGAATACATTAAACCTATTAAATCAAGTGGGAAGGAAGGAAGTACGGAGGACGAAATTATTGTGTCCAAGAGAGCGTTGGCGTCTCTAGGAAAAATGATAGACGAGCTGGTAGAGTATGT
>NNCF01126165.1:562632-600733 GCA_002313205.1 Laupala kohalensis | reverse complement strand
TGCATGAAGGATGCTCCCGAATTGAAAGATTTGGGTGCGAATGTAATGAAGATAAGGAAGAGAACCTCTGGGTACATGCTTCTTGAATTGATGAAGTCACAAGGTGATTACGTGCGTCAGCTCCAAGCCACTGCCGCAGAAAGACTTAAAGAAATGGCGGATGTTAGCTCCGTCATTCCTGAGATTAAGCTAGAGCTCAAGGATTTGGACGAGCTGACCACAGAAGCAGATATCTGTGAGGCCATTGAAAACCAATTTGAAGGCGTCAAAAGGGACGGTCAAGTCCATTCGTACGTCCTACGGGGGAACCCAGACAGCAGTAGTAAGCCTTCCAAGGGATCTTGCCAGGAAAGTCGTCGAAATGGGTAAAATCCGCATCAGTTGGGTTGTCTGCCGTATTCGGCATCAGGTCTCCGTAAAGTGTTACAAATGCATTTTCGGACATTTAGCTCGGAACTGCCAGGGACCTGATGGGACCAAATTGTGCTTAAGGAGCGGCGAAGAAGGGCGCGTTGCTAAGACGTGTGCCAGAACGCCGAAATGTCTCCTCTGCGAAGATAGAGAGAAAAGTAGCCACCCCACAGGCGGTGCCACATGCCCCAAGTTCAGGGAAGCTGTACAGAGGAATACCAAACGATCATTATGAGGATTATCCAACTGAACCTCAATCACTGTGAGGCCGCTCAGGACCTACTGACTCAGACAGTTCGAGACCTCAACATAGACGTTGCTATACTCTGCGAATAATATAAGAACCTCAACAAACCGACATGGATATCGGATTCGACACAGCGGTCTGCCATATGAGTGTGTGGCAAACGTTTTGTCCAGGACTTTATGAAAACCACGAAAACTGGATTTGTATGGGTTAAAGTTGGGGATATTTACATCTACAGCGCGTATGCCCCTCCTGGCCCTAACACTTCGTTTGCAGAGTTTAAAGCCTTGACCGACAAGCTTGAAATTGACGCGAGACATAGGAGGCCTCTAATCATTGCAGGGGATTTTAACGCTTGGGCTGTCGAATGGGGAAGCAGGATAACCAACTGCCGAGGCGAAACACTTCTGGACGTCTTCGCTCCCATGAACATCGCCGCAGCTAACAGGGGGACTATTCCTACTTTTTGTAGAAATGGGAAAAGTTCCATTGTAGATATCACGTTTATGAGTGAGTGCCTTGACAGAAAACTCCACTCATGGTGGGTAACTGAGCACTACACGCATAGTGACCATCAGGCCATTGTCTTTGAAATAGGTGAACACGCAAAGACAAATGCAAGGCGAGCTCCACATCGTAACGGTACGTGGAATGTTCGATCATTTGATCGTGATTCCTTTGCTGTTATGATGGAGGGCAACATTGAAATATCGGGCAATGCGGAAGACATGGTTGAGCAAGCGATGGCACTCATCGACAGTGCATGCACGGCCTCAGTGACGAAAAACTGCCAGTCAGCGGTATACTGGTGGAGTGACGAGATAGAACTTCGCAGAACCTGCAACCGTACGTGAAGACTGGTGCAACGCGCAAGCGGGAGACCGGAATATGATCTCCGAAGTAGGCAACACAAAGAAGGCCGTGGGGCGTTAAAGAAGGCCATTAAAGTCATTAAACGGAAAGGATGGGAAGACCTTTGCAAGGAAGTGAATAACGACCCATGGGGCAGGCCTTACAGGACGGTAATGGCCAAAGAGAAATCCCGGACTTCACTATCCCCCACCAATCCGCGGTTCCTGGAGGATATAGTCTCAGTACTATTCCCTAAACAGGAAGATGCAGCATTCGTTCCACCTGCAATGCAAGAACTTGTCCCAGTTATCACGCAAGAAGAGCTGGTGATGACTAGTTCTAGAATCGGGGACATGAAGGCGCCTGATCCTGATCGAATACCCAATGTTGCCCCGAAAACCGCCATCAAGACCCGACCGGATATATTCCTCGATATCTACTACTCATGTCTCTGTCAGGGGATTTTCCCACGGCGCTGGAAACGGCAGCATTTAGCTCTTATCCCGAAAGGGAAAAAGCCATCCGAAGATCCTTCCTCCTATAGACCGATTTCTTTTGGACACGGCGGGTAAGGTCCTGGAGCGCATCATTTGTAACAGGTTAATTACATTGATAGAGAACTACCAAGGTCTGTCAGATAGGTAGTATGGATTCAGGAGGGCAAGATCCACTGTAGATGCGATTGACACCATAGTTACCACCGCCCAGAATGCCATCAGAGGCAGACGGTGGAAAGAAGTAAGTAAGAAATATTGCGTTTTGGTCACCTTGGATGTAAAAAATGAATTCAACTCTGCCTCTGATGCATTGCTTGGTGGAATTGCATCCTCCAAGCACTGCATGCATTGGACGTCCCTGGGTATATCACGAAGATAATCACAAATTATTTTGATGAGCGACATTTAGTGTATACTGCGGAGGAGGCACCAAGATGTATAAAATCACGGGAGGTGTTCCACAAGGATCAGTCTTAGGACCAACCCTTTGGAACATAATGTACGATGCAGTGCTGAGGCTTCCATTACCATACGGAGCGATGAGTGTGGGATATGCGGATGACGTCGCCATTGTTGTCACTGGCAAACATCTGTCAGAGGTGATTCAGATCTCAAACGACGCTATAGCTGCAATTCGCCGTTGGTTTTCCTCCGTGGGACTACAGTTAGCGGAGAGTAAACTGAAGCTATCCTCATTACAAGCCGAAAAAAGAAGAAAACCATCAACCTGGAAGTCAGTAACTGTAGAATTGCATTCCAAACATCCCTCAGATACTTAGGAGTCCAGATAGATGCTAGGCTGCGCTTCGATGATCACCTTCGCTTGGTTAGTGATAAAGCGTCAAGAGTGACAACCGCATTGTCGCGAATAATGCCAAACACGAGAGGCCCTAGACAAGGAAGAAGGAAGCTCTTGATGAGCGTCATCACGTTTACCCTGCTGTATGCGGCCCCGATTTGGTCTCAAGTCACGGCGTACAAGACCTATTGCCGGCACATAACCACTGTGCATAGACGAGGTGCTCTTCGAGTGGCCNGTATGTGTAGTGGCCGGTCTGCCACCGATCGACCTGGTGGCAGAGGAACGTACCAGGATCTACCGACGAGCGCAAGCAACTCCTGATGCTAACCTAAAGATAGTTAACGAGGAGGAGAAACTGGAGACAACGGAGAGAAGGCAGCGCCGATGGGGTGCTTCGACCTCAGGAAGATGGATCCACCGTATGATACCAAACATACGAATGTGGACCGAGAGACAACACGGGGAAGTAGATTTCTTCAGCTCTTTTCGTCACACAGCTGTTAACAGGCCACGGCTGCTTCCGATCATACCAGGAGCGCTTTAAGCTAGACGAGGATGCATCATGCCCTTCTTGCACTCCAGTCGGTGAGGACGCAGATCATGTGTTTTTCTTCTGCCCTCGTTTTGTTAACGAAAGGCAAGAAATACGGAGAATTCTACGGCAAGAAATAAGACCAGAGGGCATAGTACATTTGATGATTCTCTCTAAGGAGAACTGGTATGCAGTGGCCAACTACGCGTCCAGTGTTTTGAAGAAGCTCCGATATGAGGAAAGGATTCGACGCGGCATAGAATAAAATCTAGCCAATGTGCGCCTCGCGAAGTAATGCTTAACGGCGGTTCCATGTGGTGGCATGAAGAGAAATGGGAGGTGGTTTTTAGTGGGTAAAAATCCCACACACTGTGGAGTCTGTACTCCACAGCGTGTTTTGAAGATTTTACCCTACCAAAAAAACAACAACATACATACATAGATTGGTCACTCGGTCAAGAAGTATCTTAAGTGTCACATTAACGACATCAATGCTTATAATGGAGAATATTGAATAATAAAGATTATTTATATAATGCTACACTCATAAAATCAATTATTGACACATATGTGACAAAGGACATAAGAGTTCTTCATAGAATTTTTGTCGACTACTCTCTTGGGGATCAGGGTATTATTTATAATTATCATCAGAGAATATTTGTTCATATACCAACATATAAGAATATTTCTTTCGAAACAGTTTTTATGGAAAATTAGTTATTAATATCCGCAGTTCCAGTAACCAATAATTTAAACTGGTGCAGTCAATACTACTTCAAAATGTACAAAACTCCCTTGAAAGAAATTTTTTGCGAAATAATTAGTTAAGTAGCGAGAGTGAAATATGCTTATTTTGGTGTGTTTTGTCGTTTACATCATGTAGACAAGGAAGAGATGACTTAAGACAACCGTTGTTAAAGGGGTAAGTATGAAGTTAAGAGAGACGGAAAGTTTCCTAAAAGAAACGAGTTATTTTTGAGGGTAATAAGGTGATAGTGAGAAGGTGACTTAAATGGAGCAGAAAAGGAAAGGCGAGATACTGTCGGAGATGTCGGCGCCTCGTATGCAAGCGATGGGACTTCATATTCGTCGTAGAGAAGGCCGAAGAAGAAAAGAATATTCAAAAATCTGGCAAGGTGTTTTTCAATGTTTATTTGGCGATGGAAAATTAATGTTAAATTTTGCAAACTTCGGCATTTCTAGAGATGATTTGTATTGTTGTACTAAAGGAACAAGTCTTGAATCATGTAGAGTATTTTAAGATACAGTAGATCTCCAATTATCCGGTTGAATTAGGGGCTGGAACTGGTCCGAATAATCAAATATCTGGACATTTTTAATTTTTACAAAAAATGTAATTTTAAATGTAAATATAGTACTGTTGAGGAAAAATAACCCACGATATAGAATCAAAAGAGCAATTTAATGATATAATAGGTGTATAGTGCTTACCGTTAGCTCATAATGTTTACAGTAATAAAAATAACACTTAAGTGTTCAATAATTGAAAGTACAAACATTTTTTCTTCCGTTGATCCGGATGATCGGAGTTCGGATAATTGGAGTTCTACTGCACAGGCAACTTGTGCAGACGAAGTGGCTCAAGAACACAATTGGTCAAGTAACTCCTGAGACGTTTTCCTGGCGCTTAGGAATCTCGGCTCAGAGGATTCAGCATCGAATTTCTTCCTGCACGGTTTGGATTCGTGTCCCGGTGAGATCACGGAATCTTATCCAGTCTGACTCCCAGACCCACTTAGCCTGCTTAAATGAGTAATGGGACTATCTCGGGGAACAGTAGTGCCGGAGCATGATGCATATCCTCCTCCACATACCGAAGCTAAAATTTTGCGTTTACTCAACCCTCCATGAACCCCGTTGAAATGGGGAACCTGTTGTGGGCAGTTTGACCCATGACCACGCACAAAAAGTATCAATTTGAAAAGCACAATTTATTAATTATGAATTTTAAACAATATTATAGAGAGAGTATGTTTCACAACCCTTTTTCATTCTTAATTTCACCTTTGTGTGCTTCCAAAAATCAGAACAGCATTATTCTGTGGCTCAAGTCAGCTCAACGTAATGTGGGGATCTTAAGTCGTATTTTTATATACACACATGTGTGTATAATGACATTCCACGTTCAAAGAACATTATCGAATTGTTAGTTTATGTGAATAAAACTTATACACCTTTTCTCTCAAAATGTAGAAGTTAGTACAATGAATTGTCGAGTGTTTTTTTTGTAAACTGGAAATGTTGTAAATGGTGATAACAGAGAGGAAAAAAAACACGAGGTGTCGTGGTGGTTTAATGAAGAAAAGTCATTTTCTAGGACATGAGAAGCTAGCGGAAGTTTCTACACAGAAGGAGTTGTTAGTACAGGAGGGAAAGAAAGCGGTGTCGCTCTCTCAACACGACGTTTTTGCACTGGAGGTGGTGGTAGTGAAGAGGGGGGCAATAATGAGGCAATCCAGCGCGTTCTACAAGGCAAGGCGGTACGAGGAGTAATTAGACTTGAGGCTTTATGAGTCGGGGAAAATTGCTCCTTGGAAAACTCAAATGAAATTTCATAAATATATACAAATGTTTCTACGATAATATTATTATTTATTCAAGTTCACAATAAAGACGAGTTCCATTTCAAATTACCTAAAGCAGAATAGTGAACCAAAATCCGACATACTGAATACCATGAAATATTTGTACTAAAAATCTTATCATTTACGGAAAAATTAACTGCAAAATGACCCGTTAATATGCCATATTAGTTCACTGAAATAAGCAAAAATAGTGGAACAAATTCGTAAAGTTCTGGAACTTGGTAATTAGGTGTAGAATGTGGTATTGTTCACGATTTTTAACTCTCCCAAAACAATTCAGTCACGCACCTCTAAAAGCCACCCCTAAGATGCACATTCGCTGTTTTTGCCGTTTTGCCGAAAAAAAAAACGGTCAGGTAGTAGGGAATGTTATCTATATAACAATATATTCCTCTTAACATTTCAAAGAAAAAAAGCTGAAAAACCATTTTTGCGATGCGTGCATTGGTTCTCACGCAATGAGTTCTCCAATGAGAGGTAGTTTTCGAAATGACTATCATTTTTCGATTTATAAATGCAAGCTGCTCCATTCCACGATCACACAAGCCATATACGATGCCCCGAGCACTATGGAGAAATCGGTTTCTGCTCAGTACGTACAATATTACGAGACTCATTCCAACATTAGCGAGTACGCGCTCCTTTAGCCAACTTCCCCACGCACCAGACATTTTGATGCACCTCATTCGTAGCTGTTGCAGATAAATTAATTTCTGAATATTTATATTCAGTTTCATGATTTCAAGATTTGAACAATAAAAATAGATTTTTGTAACCACTTAGTGCATTTTTTAAATTCATAGCGAGGATGAAACAGTCAACAAATAATTGTTATATTCTTGACATTCATTTTACTGTGCATTGTCTCGCAAAAAGGGGGAAATAATTGAAATATATAGGGAACTAATTATACTTTTGTTCACAATAACAAATAAAATTTTCCTTCATAAACCGATTAAATTAATTTAGAAAATTTATGTCCAACATACCTCAAACTTTTAGGGATATTATACAAAGTAAAATGAAATTCATTTCGTAAACATGAATATTAAATTATACATTGGTAACTCGTACCGCAATCAATGTAGTAATTAAATTAAAAGACCCTTGTGTCACGGAGCAACGCATACGTCCATCATTTAACTTAAAAAATAAATATTTACCTTCAATGAAATTCCCGGTCGTGCGCATTTTACGTCCTACATGTTTCACATTGCTTGGTAATTGTGGAGCTTTAGCAACATTATCAAAGCATGATAAATTAAATGGCGTTTCTATGTTGCTCATTGTTTTATTCGTAGAAAGCTTTTTCGGCTGCATAGCAACCATTGTCAGTAACATACACTGAGTATTGAGGAATATTTTTGGCGAATGCCAAAACTGCATTCGCCAAAAATATTCCTCAATACTCAGTGTATGTTACTGACGATGGTTGCTATGCAACCGAAAAAGCTTTCTACGAATAAAACAATGAGCAACATAGAAACGCCATTTAATTTATCATGTTTCACATTGTTTTGCTCTTTTCTGCGGTTTTCTCCTTCTAAATCGATGCAGAACCAACTAACTTTACTAAGTGCTTCAGACGCTGAAACACGGTGGAGCTTAAATATCGTGAAGAAAAAATACGTTTAGCTACGTTTTATACATCAGTATTTAGAATGCGATGGAATGCATGGTATTTAAGTGTTAAAAATAGAAAACATTTTCGTCCAGATGCAAATGAAAACTAGTGATGGTGAACTGAATCCTGCTTTGTCCGGTGAGGTTATTTATCTTTCTGTGTCATCTATACAAATAAAAGTACCATATGATATACATAAAAAAATGTACTCCTTAAATTTATCTACATTTTGAAGGAGTAAAGGTTTTGCTACAGTAGCACAAAGAATAAGTGTTGATGCATCATAAGAGCAGGTAAAGAACTTACCTGGTTAACTGTGTAGAAGTCGTAAAGCGAAACAAAAATTCACTAGTTAGGACCAAGGTTTCATATTATAGTGATAAGTAGTGGTGATAAGGAGACTGTGCATAAAACCATGTCAATTAAGTTTACAATGATTCATCGACGGATAGCTACCAGTAGTGTAGGTATAGAAGATTAAAAAAACAGGCATATGAAGACAAAGGGACGAAGTAAAGACAATAATTTGATTAAAGTTTCCAAATAAAAGTAGAAGCAGTAAAGTGTAAGATTATAGGCAAATATCATCCACCTAACTTCAAAATTCATTTATTTCTCGAAATACGGTTTAAAGAACTACGCAATTCGATAGAAAGATTAAACATGATTTTATGAGTTGAAAAATACAAGTTGTGAGGTGTAACTATTTATAATCTTCTTGTTATTAAAACCTTGTCTTGGATGTTATTAAAACTAGTGTTTATTACCACCCGTTCGATACGTGAGATGCTGGACGCAAATATTCGTTCATAAGGATTATAAATCTTATATACCATAAAAGTCGCGTACAAAATACAAAAGAAATCTAAAAAATCAATATTTCACGCTTAGCTTGACTTAAAATTTCTTTTATAATTCATTTTAAACAAGTTCTGCTGTTTATATAAAAATATTACGTCAGAGAGGTTCCCAGGGTATTTGAGGAACAACGCATCTCCGGCAATCTGTTGGTACGAGCGACTTGCTTTCGAGCTAGTATGTTCCATAGGTGTATAGTATGCGTGCGAGAGCCGTGACGTAAGTCATACGAATAAAAGCATGTCTTCTGAAATTGACATTATTTTACAATGCCGAACCTACCTTAATATTAGAGATAAAAGGGAAATTTTGCATTGATTAAATAAGCGATAGCCAACCGGTGGTTTGCGGACGACTGATGGTCCGCGAGAAAATTTCTATTCCCAAAGAATTTGATTTCAACTTTTATTTGTTGATAGAAAATAAAATATAAGATGTAGGGCTTTATAGAACTGGGTGTCGGCGATGTGCACCACACCTTAGTCATGAGTAAAGAGCCGTTTTCCTCCACTTTTAAATTCCACGCAGCGCGGTGCGCAAAACGTCAGCGCAAAATGTAATCCACTCCTCTTCGTATAATCAACGTTGCCGTTTTCCTACAGAGCGCATCAGCGCCGACGCTGGCGTGCAACCTCCAGCGCGGTGCCCGACTGTATTCGAAGGACTGAATAAAGCAGCGCGCGGCG
Organism: Laupala kohalensis; assembly: GCA_002313205.1. NCBI lineage: Eukaryota > Metazoa > Arthropoda > Insecta > Orthoptera > Trigonidiidae > Laupala > Laupala kohalensis. Next base: position 591,615 of record NNCF01126165.1, on the reverse strand, counting down.
CATTAGCGGGGGAAAAAGTTATATTTGATAGCGCTGCCTAAACGGTTAGAGACAGGTGACAACCATGGGCGGCAATATTGTTCTTCTTAAAGAGTTCAACAAAAAATCCGCGACAGCACATGTCTATCTACAAAAATTAATTTAAATTATCGAGAAAAAAAGTTATTAAAAGTAGATGCGTTAAAATACTTTTGAAAACCGGTAAGTAAAAGTATTTTGATCTTACAATACACACAGATTTTGTTTTGGCCTGAGTAAAGGAAAATTAGTGTAAGAAAAATCGGAGTAACTGTGTAACTGGTTTTCAAAAATAAATTTGTTCCAAATTTCCTTTTTGTAAGGCCCAGTTTGTTACCTCAGTTTTCTTACATTAAGACAGAGCTTTTCAGCAAGTGTAGTTGGAGACTTCACTCAGTTAGATGGATGAACTGTAAGATCTTCTTGGATGAGTTATGAAACAGAGGCGAAGAGCGTACTCTTCATCATTAATATCTTGATCAAGTAATATTAACATTACCAGTGCTTGCCTTTTCTTTCGCTGACAATGATCCATGACCCTAGAGACGTCAACAGTATCCAGACAACCACACGACTGAGAACGCTCGGTACAATACACGGACCACAACGCGGCTGAAGAACGCTGGCTAGGAAAAATAAACTTCTACTGAACAGCGTAGCGCGACAGGCGAGCGCACAACGCGCCTCGCAGCGCGATACTCTGGGAAATGGCCCTTTATGCAGAACAAAGCTGGCATACATGCAGCGTAAACAAAACATATTCGATTGTAAAACCCAGCAAGGAACAAATGAAAGCGCACAAACCTTTACCTTTGTTGCGCACCAATGAAGTCAGTTCACTAAAACGAGAAAAAGAGTAAAAGAAACTGCGCCGTAGAAAGACGTTTGATCACATCCGAGAGTTCTTCTTATTAACGTAGAATCAACGATGCAAAGAAACACACACCACCATAAAGAGCTCTGCTTCACAAGGAAGCAATTTTCTTCAAAAACCAAACTTTCTCTCAGGGTGAGCATGAAGAAGAAACGCAAAGGGAATATTAAGGACCTGGAGGATGTAGTTACTCGTCGAGAGCTACCACAATGTTCTAATTACTGCAGCATCACAGTTCCACTTGCGAACAGTGGAAAACCGCGTTTGTTTTCTCCGAGCGCTCCTTTTCTCTCCGAGTTTACACGAAGGATTCACAACTGCGCGCAACAGTTTCATGGTGATGTTTGCGGGCGCAGTCGGGGTTTTATGGGATCGCGCTGAACCTACTTTGTTGACAGAAAGTCTGAAGTAGTTAGAAACAACAGGATTAAAACTAACTTAAGTAAAAAATTTGTTTATAGTGAGTCCATTAATTTGTTTAGGTGCTTCAGAAACAAAGCGTTTTAGTTTCAAATGATGAAATAGTTTGTTTTGCCGACTTCGCTCGGATCATAAGAGACAATATGCAAAGGAGAATTAGGAGAGAAAAATTAATATGTAATAAAATCATTTATGTATGTCAACAATTGTGGATTATGAACATAATAAACAGAAAAGAATCTTAGCAGAATCAATTAACATTAAAATTAACAAAGTTATGAATACACAAGTAGAGTCAAACATATTCACTTCAAAATATGACACAATATTAAATATAATTAAAAAAATATAAATAAAAACTATAGATAATTCATTCCCACATTATTTCCCCCACCACGTGGTTTCGTCATAGCATGAAGGCAGCCTGTACTGCAAAAGATGATTTTAAATAAGTTCAACACAACTTTGAATCAATATACACATACATCATAAGAACGCTCAGGTTTGTACTTACATATGTAAGTTGAATATTTGTAACAATGTACTGGAAATTAGTGATGAGATATACCTGATAATTTATATATCTTTTTTGTAGAAAATATAAAATACATCTGAAGAGGGGGAACATACATCGCCGAAACGTTACGTAAAAGTATGAGCGATTAAAGTGTTTGTACGTTATTAATACATGTTGTCGTAAATAAGGGCACTGCCAACAATTTAATTTGTTATATTCATTAGAAATTAAAATAGTTATTTTTACAATATAAGTAATAATACATAAAGTAAAACAATATACATATTTGAATTCATCCATTATTTGTATCTTCGCACAAATTTTTATTTTCATGTATTTATTTTTGGAAAAGCTTTTTAATTAAGAGTTTACTTACTAGTTTGCAGCATAAGACTTTAACTAATCTTATCACGTGTGCAACAGAACATGTCGAATCAACTCTAATTACCTCTAATTATGCAGGACAAGGGCGAGAGAAAGAACTTGGACACATCGTCCTAACTTTGACGCGGAGAAGAAATGTATTGACAATGTTTCGTGTAGTTTTTATTTCACCTACAACTCGAACGTTCTCAAAGTTTACCAACGTTTTCCTCGCATCACTCATTATCTTCTCTCCAGGAATTGTGTTACAATCCCAGAACTGCCGTTGTTCAGTCATCCATCATTCTTTGTTTCACAATTCTTGGAAGTCGATGTTCTCGAAATACAGGGAAATGATTTTACCACCAAGAATAGTAAGCTTCATTTCTTCGAATATAACTCCCAATCGGCCTCTTTTCTTTCCTCAAAGTTCTTATGAAAAACTTGTTGCAGGATAAAAATGACAGCAAATCTCTCTCTCGCGCGTGCAACAAAATATCAACGCACCTCCGGCGGCTAAAGATTTCGCGAGCTCCTTCACCTCTAAGTCAATCCGGGTTCAATTCCCAGCGGGGCCAAAAGAAATTTGAAGCTTTTTCACTTTGATGCCCCAGTTCATATAACTCTGATTGCTGAAAAGCAAACCCTCCTCTTTATCCACCTCGTACTGTTCCTAGTATCAATATCTCTATTACCAACAACTCCTACTAACCCCTCCACGTGGGCCAAGTTGTTGGTAAACCCAGCTAACCGGCCCACCTACTAACAATGACCTACCCCCCACCTCCTATTTCCAATCGCTCCATGTAGAAAATATAGGCTACATTTCCCATTTACTAATAAATGAAAAAGAAAAGAAATTTCAATACTTTATATCTGATTGGAGGTAATTCAACATGTTCTGTTGCACACGTGATAAGATTAGTTAAAGTCTTATGCTGCAAACTAGTAAGTAAACTCTTAATTAAAAAGCTTTTCCAAAAATAAATACAAGAAAATAAAAATTTGTGCGAAGATGCCAATAACGGCTGAATTCAAATATGTATATGTTTTTACTTTATGTATTATTATTTATATTGTAAAAATAATTATTTTAATTTCTAATGATTACTACAAAGGTTTAAGTCTTATGAAATTATAAAATATTTACTACGTGAATCAGTATGCAGAGAAAATCACTTTACATTTGAAATATTATTGAGAATGTTTTACAAACTTGCTTTTTTATAATATATTGTTTCTTCATTGTACGTTCTAAAGTGTTTAAGTACTAATGAATAATGAACTCAGCAGTTTACGTTAAATAACGAGTACTCTTCATGATATAGAATTTGTTTCTTGTGGACATTCATTTTGAATTGTATTTCCCGCACAGTAATTTTAAGAATTTTTGTGTGGCGATGAAGTTACGTGTAACACAATGGAATTTAAGTACCAGATACAGTGAGCTCTCACTTCCAAATAGATCTTAAAATTACGGTTCATGTTGGACCAATAATACGATATATATCGAATTTGTTGTTGTTTTTTGTTGGTATATATTAATATTACAACTGAGTTAAATGTCTCGCCTATTGAATCTCTGCAGTATCTTAGGTAATAGTGGAAGAAGAGGGAGTTAGTGGACGGGGCAGTTCGGTTCTGAACGCTCAAGGGGCGAGGTCTATGCAGTTGGCACTCCCACGTTGTTATAAAATTAAATGAACTATTCTATAATTTTGTGCTAATTATGTGATAATTTCGTCCGCTAATGAATAATTTGTTCTCATTCGGAAACAAGCAAAAAATCGGAAACAAAAGTGGGAGTGCCAGCGGAATGTTCACTTAGCACCTGCACCTGTTACGAAATAAGATTACGGAAAAAAACATCCGCGCCATAATTTCCTGCTAATTATGTGTTCATTGTGTGCGATAAAATAATTCTGTCCTTTTATGGAAAGCTGGAAAACTTCAGGTCGGCACATTTGTACCCGGGCACAGTTTAACTTAGACCCATTTGAACTTATCTACCGGCTCGGCGGAGGGTCATGCTGAGGTGACATATGTGGTAGTCTGCAGGGTTGGACAAGGATTACGGGAACGCTTTCAAACCGTCGTCGCCGTCTTCGATAGGCCTTCCTACTCTTCATATTATGAAATATACGAGTATTTTAAGTGTTGTTTGGATTCTAACGGGGAAAAACATATTTTATTCACAACAACTTCAAGAAAGATCATTCACATGAGCTTTCGTTGTCTTCAGTGGGAACAAAGTTACATGAATTATTAATATTCGCGACAGACAGAATTATAAATATCTAACCCATATAACTGGTATCCAGCATCATATCTTCGTGAATTTCACACAGTGGATGCTCGCAATTATGGCGCTCTCAGGCTGCACTTTCTAATTACAAAAAGAAATGCAATGAATTCCTTTGAGATTAATTTAAATGGACTTAGCGAATAAAAACTATCTCAGATCTGTCTGGTTGTTCAAGGGCCTAATAGCAGGATATCTATTTGATTTTCAGAGTTTCCCTCAGTTGAACAGCCTTTTTTTTTCAACATTCCTTCGAATACAGAATTTCTTTCCTTTCTGACGAGCCAATGCTACGCTACAATAGTTACCTGTAAGTTAATTTACACCACTGTGTTCACGTTGTCTTAGGTGTTGATACGCTTATTTTGTGAAAGTTCCTTTTTTTATCATTCTTTGTTATTTTTGAAAAATTTGCCCTAACCTGTAGCAATTTTGCGCGAAGAGAGAATGGATTATAATATTTTATTTTCTTAAAGTGGTGAAAAACATCAATTTAACACACTTTCCCTCATCTTTCTTTACTTACTCGGTAAAGAAGACACTTCGTCATTTGGTTGGTTGCCATTTTCTTAATCACAGTAAAGTTTTTGAAAATTTTCGGCCTCTTAACATCCTCTTGTGTCCAGCTTTGTAGGAAAGAATCCTTTTAAATAGAGACAACGGTATAGAAAAATAAAGTATACTAACACCCATTTCCATATAAAATACTTATTACTTTATAAGTATCTCTAACATTTGAACTATTTAATTTTGGTTTTAATATCATGTTGGCTCTCCTTAGTGCGTAACTGCATTTTCCCTATCTGTACAAAATTTTTGGGGCTTTAATGACCTCGATGTCGGCGAGCCGTAAAGCCCCACAAAAAAATGGGTGTGAGTTAAACTGTGCCCGGGTGCAAATTTGCCGTCCCGAGTTTTTACAGCTTTCCGAAGAAAAGAGAATTATTTTTAGCATACACAATGAGCACATAATTATCATAAAATTATAACGTGAAAGTTTGTTCCGTAGTTTTAAGTTTTAGTAGGTGGGGGTGCTAGGTGTACGTTCCGCCAACACCCCCACTTTTGTTTTCGAATGAGCACAAAATTATTCATTAGCGCACAAAATTATAGAATAGTTAATTTCATTTTATAACAAAGCGGGGTGCCAAGTACACAGACCTCAAGAGGCGACTCGTCTAATGAGCGCTGAAGAAGCAAGTTTATAGTTGCTCGCTGTCATGGACAACGCGAGACATTCCTGTATCAGGATCAGAGGAGAACTGATCAGAGGTGGAGAAGGGGAGATGAATCTGTTACTCGAAGCAACACGTGAGGAGCAGCGAGTCGGCAGACTCCAATAATGTCGTGTGCGCGGTGCATTTCGGCGTCGGGGTCAGCGTCAGGCAGAGCCGAGCAGGCGCGTGCAGGTGTGGACCATCTAGGGGCGAAGGCTACCCCACAGAACTCGTAGACTGAATGGAACAGTTAACGTTTCAATTATACTTAGTGTTAAGAGTTTACTTGTTTGCCACTCATGTTAAGGGGATTTTTATGTAATAAGTGCTATGGATTTCTTTGTAAAAAAGTTAAGTATTGAATGTAATTGAATCAAATTCATGTACATTATTTTCTTTTCTGATTTTTTAAATTGTAAAGAAGGGTACAAAGGTATGAAATAAGCAGTAAAACGACTTTGATAAATGCATACGTTCGACTTTTGACAGGGAGACTTCTCAAGACAGTGCAACGTCAACAGCCAGATGAAAATTGCGACGGACCGGGACTCGAACCCGGGACTTTCTGCTCGGGCCGCAGGTGTGCTGTCCAAGTAATGTTTGGCGGGTGTCCAATGGATAGCACACCTGCGGCGAGAGGACGAGGTTCCGTCGCAATTTTCACCTGTCCGTTGACGTTGTAAACACTGCTCCACGAGTAGGTACTCGGAAGTTGCGAGTTCTTACTCTCTACACCTTTATTATCTTAGCATCTAAACTCACTATTGAGCATTTCTAGTTCTTAGTACGTCCACCATTCTAAATTCTACTTAGATCGTGCGAGGTTTTGAAACATCTCCCGAGGTGGAAGGCGTGTGTTGGAATCGTTACCGCACGGGTCGCTCCAGACCACTATATGTTTGCTGTTCTACCTTTCTAATTCCATTGAATTAAAATTATTCGGAACTTCAATAAGAAAATTTACTCAGCATCCATAGAATGATTTTATTGAAGTAATAATAATTATTATAAACTTTATTTTAAAATTGCAAACTGCGTATGACCACGTGGGGGATAACAAACTAGTTACTCTCCGGGAACAAGGAAGGGACATCCCAACCATTCCGCTCAAAGACCCAAGGGCAGTGGTGGATTTAATATTTATAATTTTTTTAAAAATAAAATGCGTACTGTTATCAATTGATTATTCCAAAATTAATCGTAGATATAATGTGCAGTCAGAATTCAAAATTAGTGATGATAAAGTATTAAATGACATTCCCACCTATTGAAAATCCGCCACTGTCCAGAGGAAAACCAGAGAAATCTCGGACCAGGATGGGGCTACAGAGATAATGCATGCAAAACTGATAAGGTTGCGTACAATTAGAAATAAACTATTATAAATAAAAAGGTTCATAAACAACATACATGGACAAAGGAATTTAATCAGTATCTAGAGTACCATAACAATGGCGTGTCAAAGTATAAGAGAAATTAACATCACTTACATCAACCGGAATCATATGGAATGCAAAATATATATTGAATCTAACAAATTAAACTAATTATATCTGATTCCCGCTCCCCTCCAGCACTTAAAGAGGACACAGCATGCGTGAGAAGGGATGTTTGATTAATTGGAACCTCACCACTGATTGACCGAATAAGGACTCCACCTAATCACATTCCTGTCGCAAATGGGTTCGAAATCAATCTCTGCCTCACGAGCTCTGCTGTCACTTCCGGATCAATCATAACAGTCCCAATCATCAGGATGGACAATGGACGACTAGACAGATGTCGTCTTCTAACGTAGATAATAATAAAGGATATCTTTATAACCTTTTGGATCAATGAATTTTCGTTAAAATCAACGTCTACTTTAATCATTTATTTGGTTCTTTAATCTAAGAAGTAGTAAAAATTTAGATCAAGATGACGATAACTATAGAGAAAACAATATTCTTGTATATTGATAATTTGTGCTCGTATGAGCTCTGTTTAAAAATAAATTAGTTTGATCATCATCCGTAGATAGATAATACTCCATTCACTCATTGTTACTCACTCCAAAATTACACTGTTACTACATTTTTGTTACTACTTTTACGGTGTTTATGAATCCGTACAATAGCTAAAACAAATTATAGGAGATTAATTAACCGAATGGTATAGAACGTGTTACGCTGTTAACGAGCACATGAAACATACCAAGATTTGGAAAATTTTTACAATAAATATTGCAAAAATAAACCCGGGTTTTGGAAACAGATTGTTCAAGACATTGGGTTACTATTAAAAGAAGTAACCGCAAATAATTATCATTACTGAAATTTTAAGATTTTGAACGTAAAAAAGGAAGGTCGCCGAAGTCCACTGAAGTGATGTCATCGACGCCTTGGAGGATATGCAGCGTGATCTCATCCTCTCTACACTCGCACTTGTGCTCATCTTTGTCGCTCGATTTAAACATTAGGAAGTCTGTGCGTGACATCGAAAGCTGGACGATTAACCAACTTTCGTTTTCTTGGAGAATATTAACTTCCCTTCTTGAAAATAACCTGTTTAATAAACTTTTGATGTCACCGATTGAACATAAGGATCTAATCTAGTTATCACTTTCGTAAATACAATACTAATAATAAACATTCAATTCCGGTCCATTTATAATTTAAAGCCATTTTATAATTTTAAAAACATATCGTAGTGGTCTTCCTATCGTCTGTATAAACACCTAAAAAAACATTATTACTACTAGCAGGGATTAGCAGTCGATATTTCAGTGAATTTATTGCCGTTGTTTTTATTATTATTATCAACACAGAAATTTGAAAATACCTTTTCTGTTCATTTGGTTCGTTTTAATTAATTAATCTTTGTGTTTGTTTCAATTTTGCGCAATTCGTATGTATTCAAGATTTTAACGAATTTGCAAATCTGACAATAAAAATTTCCTAATCTGTCTTAAGTTTCAACTTTTTATGACATTCATAAATTGCCGAAACAACACACCGGGTGATGTAAATCGGTAAAACTTACTAATAGCACACAACGATAGAAAAATTTTAAAATTCCCCTTCGCTTTCTAGCCCCTTAACATTCGGGGTAAATAAATGACCGGAATCCCGCGATAGCCCCGACTCCCAAGAGATTGAAATTATTCCAACTTCCCGTCGAAGGTTACTTAAACCTTCGATGACGCCGATCGGAGTATTAGTCCCTAATATCTGAATCTGCATCTAAATGGTCCGTGTCGCTTGCACTCGCTCCGTGTTTTTCTCCCCGAAGGGTTGTTCTTGGCGTTTCGCTTCTTGGCTTCTCTCGCTTACACTCGCCCTTTGGATTCTCCCTGGCCAAGAGCCAGAAGTCGTTGCAAGGCGAATGTTGGGGACATTTAGGAAAAAATTAAATTGCTAAAAATTGTGCTGAAACGTATTTCACACTACAAAAATCTCCAATTATCAGGAACAGTTAGATTACCCGGTTCGGGTAATCAAATATTCGGAGTAATTGATTTCCTCTAATGAAGGTTGTTTTTAACGAAAATGACAAATAAATGCCATATTCATAAGGAAAAATCAAAACTTGCTCAAAATACATAGATTAAAAGAACATTTTAATGATATAATTGGTTTATTAGATGAGTAAAGTAAATAATATAATTGACGACCCTGATTATTGGAGTTCGACAGTACTAGCACTTGGACTTGTTACCGTCAGTTGTGACTTGTGACAGTACCTGACACTGATTTCAATTTTCAGAATATATGGATGGCTGTTTATATGGGTAGTTTTTACTTTAAATTTGTGGAATGTCACAATAATTTACGTCATGGATATTTGATTCATTATATAAATAACACACACTGCCGTTGACGAACCCTAAAGCCCCACAAAACAAAAACACAAAGAATATTTATATGTTCTGCGCTATTAAGATCTGTACTAAAAACATTGATATTTGTATGCTGAGCTTATTAACTAAATTGAAGCAAATGAAAACTGTGAGTTAAATAAAGAAAATTGATTTTTCATCTCATTGAAATATTTCATTTTCCTGCTCATTAATACACTTCTCAAACTTACAGACGAAAAACAACTAACGTTTAGCGTATTTTAATTTCAAGAATCACCGCGTTCCGCGTTTTAATAAATCTAAAGAAGATGAAAAACTCCTTGCAAATTTTATATATAGTGTAAGACTAAAATAATTTTCTATGTATCTGAATAAAATTAAGTTTGATTGCGTGAGTAATCGGTTATTAGATCTACTTTAATTAACGACCATTATATGACCACATTAAATAAATAATGCGAGACTTCGAACTTTTATGGACGATCACTTATGCTAAGCAGCTCACAACTTTTCCACATTTCGTTCTGGACATAAATTGTCGTAAGTCTTGCAATAGTTATTTAATCGGTTGTTAGATACTAAACACTTAAAGTCGTGCTTGAAATATTTTCGCTTCGCGACTTTTATATCTCTCTCCCAAGAACACAGTCAAGACCAAGACTTCCCCCCTCCTGTTAAAAAATTGCATTGAAAAATAAAACATTTCCGTAAATTATGTCATATAACGGATTGTTGACCTAATGCACACATTAATAATTTATTGTTCCTAATTTTATGTTAATATAAGCAATAAACAAATATAATACGAACCTTTCTTAAATCTTATTTTATTTACACCTCTTTTAGCAAAACCTTTGCTACATCCTTGTTCACCCGCGCAGCATTTAGTGTATGTATAAATTTGTATGGTGTAGTACAAGATGAAGCCATGTAATGCTCTTTCCATTCTCTCAATGGGTTGTGAATGGGTTCTGAATGGTGGTAAAGCGCATTTGTAGTTCCATGTAATGTGATGGAGCTCATTTCCCCCAACACTGTCCACTTCATCGATACACGATGTCCATACACAGTTAGGACCGCCATCTACAAGCCTCACGTCCCATTTGCTCCGCATGGGCCGCTGCGATTCCACCAATTTCGTTTAACGTCGTCTCTTGCTTCCTCGTATTCCAGTTGGATTGATCGTATAAGTGTTTCTGCGAGGCGGATAACATGTTCAACCAATCAAACAACCCGCTGCGGGAGATGGAGTATTCACAATTTCATTACTCCAAGCGCTATCTGTCGCAAAGTACAGGTAATTCTGAAGTAACATGATTACGGATAACATTGGTTTAGACTGGTCATTTTTTCCCGTGGCTAGAGGCTTTTACAAAATACCAAGTCCAACCTTCGTATTTAAAATTTCTGAAAGCTTATAAGGAAAATATTGATTCCTATATGCCGAATATTGCCGCAGATAAGACGATAGTTGAATCATAAAAAAGACTTCCAAAATATCGTCGTCTAATAGGACAGATACAAAAGAAATGAATTGAAATTTATATAAAATAAACCATAATAAAATAAAACAAACCACGCACCAATTTATTTGTAATCCTGCAAAATCATATCGTTCATTGTCTAAGTGAACTGTGTTATTACTTTGTAACACTGTTGTATGTTTAAAGAGCTATTGATAGTCAAGGTGATAGGAAGGCAATTCTGCCAGATAAAAGAAAATAAAATTTTTTCATTCGAAAAATTACGAATATGACATAATTCCGTGTATACTGTGCAGTATTATTCACCAGATGATGATCATTGATCTAAATTATCTTCAAAAACCGTTGATACTTTGGGTTTTTGAAGATACATGCTAAAACTATAAAACTTGAACGAAAATTTATACCTCATCTTATCTGAAGATCGTCTTATCTGCGAAAATATACGATATTTATTTACTTCAATACCCTTATGAATACCAAAATATATAGAACAATTTTTAACTATATTTTATTAAAACAACAAAGAAAATCCTCTTAAACGATTATTTAAAATTTTCACCGATAATTAGAGGTGCAGGAAAAAAATTATGATGTTAGAGGTGATATGTTTTACCATACTGCATAAAAGAATACTATTTTTCATATCACGCAGTTCTTTTTATTCAATAGCTACTCCGTTTCTCATTTGAGTTGTGACTGTTGGAGTAGCACAATATAAGACATGTCACCTCTTCGTAACATTCGTCACAGTATTCAGCTTCTACTGACAGAATTATGTGACGTCTCACAGGTGTCTCACGTTTCTTCAGTTTACATATTTATGTCCCCAAAGGATATCATATCCCCCTCTTCGTATGTGAATCCCATCCGTTATATCATCATAAATGTGGTCCATAAAGTAAATTTCACTTTCTTCAAAAAATTCTCAGTCAACATTGCCATTTATTTGAAAGTATCTGAGTACCCGAGACTTTACGTCGGTGATTTTTTAGTCTTTATTCCTTCATAAGTATCCGATGTATGTGGGCTGCAAATTTTACTCCTTTAAAAAAGTAGATACATTTCATGAGTAGCTTTCTTTCACGAGTATATTCATTATTTCTAATAAAATCTGCACTGAGTTTCCCTGGGATAAATATTTCATTTCTTATTTTAAAAGATAATGAATATGCATATGACATTCACACTGATATTATATAGAAAATTGAAGACGACTTTGGATCCTTAATTTCAATATTTTGGTCGTTTTTCTTCACATATTTCAGTTTGAACTTAACCTTAAAACTGTCAATGAAAATATTAAAAATTCGACCATCCACCAACTCTGAAGAAGCTTAACACGCAAAAACCTTGTCGCCTTTATAACACTATAGCAGAAACTTTAAAAAATATTAGGTATAAAATACGTGTTAATAGCGTTTTTTGTGAAACGTACTTTTATTATTAAGACACCAATGTTACAAACTAAAGAGCGTTATATTTTTTCAATTTTTTTGAAAGAGCGAATAAATCTATTTGCAATGTGTAAGATTGAATACATCATCCGATTTTACAAAGAATACCCTGTTCTCATTTTATCATGAGCTGTTTTATAATCCAAAATATAATTTACATCTTAAGATGTATTAAATATATTGACATAAATTTATTCTTAAGAAAGCCAATGAAATTTACATGCGAGCAAAATTCTATTATAAATAATCCAAACCTGAATTAACATTACAGTAGAACCCCTGTTAACCGGTTTCGGATAAACCGATCCTCGGATTAACCAATCTATCCCATGGAACAGTTGTTTTTTCTCTCTTCCAGCGTATAATACCTGGCAGATAGTGACACAAACATTAATTAACAGTGTGCAATGTGATTGTGTCGTGGCTGGCAGAACGGGTGAGGGGGAGGCAGTTTGTAACCCCTCTTGTTTTCGAGCCTACTTTTCTATGAATCTATACTTACATATTTATTTTTCTATGAATCAATTTTTTCGTTTTTATGTATGTACTTACAGTACAATAAAATATGTTCCAATGACGCCTCATTTGCTTGCTAATTCGTGATAACCTGATACAATTGTGCGCTCCGTTTGAACGAAATGAATTGTAGGCTTTTTTTCTCGGGAATATCGGTTTAACCGGCCAGGGTCTCGGTCTCGACCGGATTCTACTGTGTGTGTAGATGTCTGTCGTAATGTCTTATTTAAACTACATTCACATCGTGTCTGCCGCGACATTAAACATTCCAGGAGCGCGTCTCCCGGCAAACGATCGAAGTCGCAAAACCGTTTTCACTCGTATGAAACTTGCAAAGCGCCATCGTCTCCCTCTGTGCACATAGGAAGAGTGAACGGTTTCGAAGTTAACAGCAAACATCGAAGTTCAACAGTGCTCTTCCGATTTATTTATGTTCTAATGAATCGACAGGTATACAAGAATCAGAATTTTCCCCCGTTCAAATATCACTTTCGTAGCTCTTTCAGTGTCAAAGATTCTAAGAATTAAAAATTTGGGAAGTCTCAATTGTTTGAAAAAATAAACAACTACTTTTTTCTTGCTCTCAAATTTGGTTAAATTTTTAATGCAGACCATTTTTACGAACTCCCAATATACAGCAACTGATTAATCGAAACCAAATACAAGGAGAATTTTTTTCCGGGATTTTTTTTTTCATGTATAGGAGAAAAATAGAATTATTAATATCTGCATCAACCATGATTGATTGCGTTTTGTTATGCCGTGTAAGTCCTGTTAAGATGACTAAGTATAAATAAAATAATTTATTGATATATCGTTTACAGGAAAACTTATTGACGCGATTTATTCTTAATATTTCATCTTATTACAATTTTTTTCATTTTTTCATTTTCACACAAACGATAAGATTTCGACCGACCTAATTTTTGGATATTTCAATTCCAACGTATTTCATATTTGTGCTAGTCCCAGATAATTACGATTTGTAATAGGTTATAACATGCCTTTAGTAGGGGAAGGTGGAGTAAAACGGACTAGCGAGGTAATATGGGGACTCAAGCAAAATCAACGTTCTGAAGAATTTTGGGGGTATGTAACACGCGTGACTGTATTAAATGTGCTATATTTAGGATCAGTAGTGCATTTTTTTTCTTGAAACAAGTTTGTATTACTGCATCACATTCAATTAATCACTCCGGTAACTTCCGTATTATAACCTCAAAAAATTCGTTTTTTAAGACTGTTAGGGGAAAGATGGGATACTGAGGAACTCTGTCTTGCCCACATTAAATTTCCTGAACATTGTTTTCCTTCTTTCGCTATAATCTTAATATTTGTTGTAAAAAGAAGAAAATAATTTAAAAACAAAACAAAAACCGAAGCCAAGCATGTGGTTAAAGAATCACAAAGTAAAACAGAGGAGTATACAGATTGTTCGTACTGTCGGGGTTTGTATTCGTAGTCTAATGAAGGATGAATCACATGTCAAATGCGCGGTAAGTGGGCATACTCTGGCTGTGGCGGAGTAGAAGACAGTGACGACGGAGTTATCCACATCCGTCCAGTTTGTGCAGATAGAGACAACTAAGCGTATCAAACCCCATATTACCCCAGGGACATACCCCCACGGGTGGGGCAAGTTGGGACTTTCGAACTTTCTATTGTTTATTTATTATTATGAGAAGAATTCTATTTCTGTGTTTTGTTTGATTAGAATTAAGGAGAAGCAAGTCCGATTCTTTAAATTTCATTCTCTAATGAAAGTTTCTTATTTGTACAGTTAAGATTAGTCCTTTTTTCGGTGTGACTCCTAAAGGTCCCCGTATAACCCCACCTTCCCCTTGTGTTTCCCATTTAACTACAAAGAATTCGCATCATCATTATTTTAATTGAAAACCACTCTGACCAAAAGGTGGCTCGGAGTGGAGCAGGTTTATTAAGGCATAGTTATGACGTGGAAACATTGTTATCAACCAAATTTATAGGCAGCGGAGATTTTGATATATAAATTGCGGAAACAATCTGTCTTTCTTGCGGAACAAGTGTAACACGCAGTGTGTTGCCAACATGTATGTAGAGGCTCGTGTATGTCATTCTCCACATTCATTAGCAGCAATCACGTAGATCTATGTGATATGATCCTCTAATATGATATGACTCTATTTTCTTCTTCACTTGTGCCAGCTGTTACATTATGAGCAATTCAACGAGTTAAACACAAGAATCATTTGCACGATTCCTCTGTGTCGCCATCTGGTTTTGGAACATTTTTATCTGAGCCAAAATCAATTATAGGTGTTAAAACCTAATCGTCATATGCATGAAGTTTGCGTCTAAAATAAAAATAATATTTCTTAAATTATTATTTCCGTATACAAGACGATCCAGAATTAAATGACTAAAAACACAAAAACTGTTACTGTCAAAATACTCTCATTTAATTTAGTACCTGACTAATATGAGGTATTGCGTTGACATATACATCTCAAGAAAAGATACAAACATGTGAAATCATTGTGAAATAAAGAAATATTTAAATTCAAAAATTGTCGATGTTAATTCAAACAAAAAAGATACATGTTCATGTCACTACCAACGTTACAATGCAATAAACAACGTTAAAAAGTAGTTTACAAAAATTTACATGTAAAACATTTCAGCAGATTATTGATCTACAAGTGAACTTTTTTTAAGAAATCCGCTAGTACTTGAAAATATGACATTTGAAAAGGAAGTTGATTGAAAAAATATAGAAGTAAAAAACAACTTACTTACAGAATTCTTTTCGAGGATGAAATGAAAAAATAATTCATTACGTGTATTTTGGAAGATACTAATCAGACTAGATATAATAATAAATATTTTAGGAATTGTAAAGGAAAGAAAATGTGCTGCCGGGCACTGGCGTGGAGGCAGAGAAATGCAGCAAAGCTGTCCACCTGGCATGTGTCCGACTAAATCGACCCCGCGCCGAGGTGATCTCCTGGAGCACCTCTCCATTCCATCGTGACCAAAGTTCGTTTGTGATGCGAATTAACGTTGAAACATGTGGATCAAGTCCTTGCAGTATTTCACATCACATACACATAGAAACCTCTTAAATTACGTTGAACCTCACCGTCAGCTAACAGATTAATTATGTTATATTGAATGAAAATGGGAGACGGGAGGTGAGAATGAGGTTCACCGCAATTTAAGAGATTTATATGTGTTTGTGGACTCCAGAATTGGACAATACTGACCCTAATCAAGACTTCCTAAGGGAGTCGCCTCATATGAGAAATGTAGTCTCTAGGAGACCACCTCAGAGGCCTGTGGGTCTCGCAAGTTGAATGTTAATGGTAGACTGGGCCGAGTGGTGAAGAGGGTGGCGCAGTTGGTTAGCGCATGAACGCGTTAAGCTCAAGGTCCCGAGTTCGAATCTCGGACCCGTGTCCCATTTTCATTCAACTTGACATAATTCACATCACTGATCAACTCTGTTTATGTCTGTCTTCAGACGTATACAAATCTGGAACGTCGCGAAAGCGATATTCTACTATTAAAATGTTAAAATAAGTTAACATAATGAACTAAATCCACAGAAACGAGGAAAAATATTCTCAAAAATAAAATGTATTCTCATAACTTTTATACCGATGAGAATGATTTCGACATTATTATTTGTGTGACTCCTCTAGTGATAAATACTAGAAATGACATTGTTCATAAGGAAACCACTATATTAACAAAAAAAACTTGCACTACGTGTAAATAATATAACAAAGAACTTAAAAAGCTTAAACTGGCAAAAAATATTACTCAACGTTTCATCTCAAATATGAGACCTCTTCAGGTGTTATAAAGTGACAGAATGACACTTTTATTGTTATGAAACTAGAGGGTTTTTTCATTTTATTTTATTTTTCCCAGTTTCTCAGCCATCTGGCCACAATCCGGGTTGAATTCCTCTATCTTTTGTTCTATCTCACTCTTGAATTCCTAAATTACTTCTTTTGTTTATTTGTTATTTTGTATTCTTCTTTCCTATTTATCTTCAGTCTTTTATTTTCTGGTTCTCTGTTATCGTTACTCTCCTCTGCCGTGTTTCTCTTCCTACAACGAGGAGGTGTGGAACTTACCTACTATCGTTTATTGTTTTCCGTATTGTCAAGATTAATGTTATATATTCCTCTAAATCAGCGTATCGTTCTAACTCTAGATTATTTAGAAATATTGTTTATAAATCGTAACTATGAAATAACTATGAAGATAACTATATTCGAGAGCAATTATCACAAAACACCGCCGCCCCGAGGCAAGAACCTAGAGAACTTGTAGATAAAACCCGCCTCTATGGCCTGTATGTACTTCCGGCGTCTCTCGTTACAGGATCTCTAGATTATTCGAAGCGTATTCTGACCGTGACGATATGACCGCATATTTGACACGTCGCGACCTCTCTGTAATTCCAGAGGAATCCCTAATAAACGAAACATTATCAAACTAGTGGTCGTGATTCAAACGGCGTGAGAGAGTATGCTAGCCATCCATCCGTATGTAGACTTCGTGATGGCGGTCAGGCTTTGTTTTATCAGCACGCTGTGTCAAGGTGGTGTCCGTGTCAGGCAAGATCGCTGCCGCTGTCAATCAAGTAATAATCCCATCATTCTCGTTTAATCTGTTCCCTTTATGTTATAACGTGTTTTAACGTGGGTGATTTGGTTATGGATAACGTAGGTATCGGTAACAAAAGCATTTGCGTGTTAAGAGATACGCTTCGGACATATGACACATATAAGGCATACTCTTCTTCAACTTAATTAAGAATATTATGTTAGTTGCTTATGAAAATAGGCTCCTTATCCTCAAAATTGCTGAAATACATTTTCTTTTTCGTGGTAGTATCGTTGCGTTTCTTTTTTATACCAGATTTTCTCGTTTGATATTCATTACAAACAATTATGACGTTCAAAATGAATTAATAATGAGTAGCAACTTGTAATAAATCATATTAGTGTAAGCAAAAATAAATAAACATGGGTTCTTTTCTCCCGTTTCAGTTTAGAAAACATATCACTTGCGCTGTTATCGATCATCATAATACACTGTATGTTATACCATTGATAAAATTACATGCATATAAAGGTCAGCTTAGTTGTTCCTATATCACAATTGTATATCACAATCGTATTTTATGAGAATTTTTTCTACTAGTTTATTCTTAACTTCGATACTTATGTTATTTTCAGTTTATGTATCCTTCGAATATAAAAGTTTCTTTAACATTCTCTCATGAACCTAAATATAATTTGAAAACAAAACATGTTACTAACTGCGAACATTTAACTAATTATGGAGCTCTTTTACATCAAATTACTCGGTGAATTATTGAGAAAATTCATGGGTGTATCATTTCTTCTACATCTCTTGGAGCATTCCACGTACATTTTCTTGAGCCTTCGTAGTGTAGAATATTTTTTCTCCTTCGATTCGATGGAAAAATCGGAAGAAAGTAAAGTTGTGGTGAATCATGATGTTTGTGTGTTCCGTGCACTGTGTCTCATTGTATCTTTGTTTGCCTGTTGGTACAAATTTGCCTGTTGGTTCCTATTTCGTACCTTTCTCATTCTTGTTTTCGAAACATATTTTCTCTTTTTATTTAAACGATAAATTATATTTCTTATTTTTTAATTCGTGTCAAACGACAAATTTAAGTTATCAATTGATGTGAGCTGCAAATGTTTATATTTTGTGTTATTGTTATTTTCTTCTCTTTTGTTCATATTTGCTAATATTCTGGCCATCATATCTCTTTATGAAAAAAACTTCTCATTTTACATATTTTTTATCACCTATAAACTATTCTCAAAGGGTAGGTGCCATGTTTAAATTAAAAATGAAGTTGACAAAAGACTGAATAATAAGTTAGGTTTCTCAAATTTCTTTCGTAAGTCCATTACTAAGAGAAGACATTACGAGATATTGTATTTTACACCACAGCGCCACCAAACAATGTGACGCATCGTATATTACCATGAAATAACATAATGATTACATAGATCAAAATTCTTCAAACTGTATTATAACATAGATATGGTATTGCATTCTCTTTTAATATAATTTACAATAATTACAACATTTAATTAATGTATTTCTTTCTGAATAAACTACATAATAATTTTCCATAAACATTTGATGGATGTCGTTTTAAACAATTGAATGATGGGTTTTAATGTATGGGTAAATTGGTATCATTTTCAAAATTCAGAATTTATGTTTCTATTAGAAAAAAACAATTTATGTGAAATAATATATTTAATTAGATTCAAGGTTTAATGATAAATTTAACTCCGCGACGTGTCATAAGATAAATTTACAACAGGTTTTTGAATATTTTGAGAGATTGGGAGTTGTTTTCCATAGTAAATCCGTTATGCATATCGAATTCGTCGGTAATATATTTTGTATTCGTCTGATTTAAATCTCATTACATCATTACGATATCTGATTTGAATACTGTTTTACATATCATTGAATTTAAATGGACGGTCACATTATCTTTATCGTGCATTAATCTGCCATTATGTAAATCTTTTGGTATGCATATTCCAACACTTATCATTTAAAAAACGATAAACTGTTGATTAAAATATATATTTTTATCTTTTTTATTTAAAAATGTTATCTGTGGACGATATATGGAATTGTATGATATTGTAGTCATGTTTTAATCCTAATCTCACGTTGAAACTTTTTCTCCATTCTTTTCAATGCTTTTTTTAAATAGACGCCAAATTTTGTGGACGTTTTGGATAAAATTTTACTCTGCAAAATGTAGATTCCTCAAATGTGATTCGACGGGCTTTTTATTCGACTGGTTAAATCATTTCACTTGAGAAAAAATGTTAATAATTAGTGCATGTATAATAGAATAACCGGAACGGAGTGTTTAATGCTACAAAAAGAAAGAGAATTTGAAAAAAAGTTAAAAAGAGGATTGTTAAGTAATATATTTTCATTGCCCAAGGTATTTTGTACATGTACAAGTAGGTCAAAATTAAATAAATTGACTTTCCATCAATTTCTGTGAGTAGAAAATTATTCGAATATTTTACGTCCATATGCGCTTTCAGAAATGACACTAAACCATGTTAAATTACTTGTTAACACAAAACATAAAAGCTCCAAACATGTTCACCTCTCCAGCACACAGCAAACCTCTGCTAACAATTCACCAACAAGAATAAGGAAGAGTAAATAGAAAACACAACTTATAGTTTGAGGAAAAAATTTATCTGATTGGGTGCTCTAGAAAATACAGTTTCATTGTCAATATAACTTTTTGTTGGTTTGATCAATAATGCATTGAATTTACTAAATATATTCACATAATTCAATAATGTGAATTGTTATAAGTTGTTTCAGTGTGGAAAAATGACCAAAAAATGAATTCAACAATGAACTCCTCTTTCCCCGGTTCCTAGCAAACGCTTGTCAAGTGCTTCGGCGTGTTTGGCCCTGTTCAAGGGTGCTGTTGGATTAAGTGGGAACTGATTCTCTTCAACTGTTATCGGCGATCGGTGACAGCAGACGTCACCTCGCGGTTTCCCACCGCAAACTTATATTTTAAGCGGGAATCTCAATTTTGTAGGAATACGCAGGTGCAAGAGACACCCGTAAGCAGGAGTTGACTGCCCGTTCCACGTGTTTATTAATCCGTTACATGCACGATCCTTTCAAGCGTGTATGTTGGGTTTTTCGAAACATTACTTATAAATAATTTTGAAAATCATCAGCTATACCATCTTGATTTCATGACCTCATCCAATTATTTTTCTCTTTTCCTATTTGGGATTTGTCTTCGCTGTAAAAAATAGATAAACTGAATGTGTGAATTTCTCATTTTAAAAATCGTCGTTACTACTGAATGGTGTGGACTGTATAGATGATGTAATTTATCTTCAAATTGTTGAAACATTCTTACACAATTTTCTTCCAGATATCTACTCCCTCTTTCTGGAATAACTTTCTATTTTTATAAAGCAACTTTTTTTTCGGTTTGACCAGGATTAACACTTATCCAACGTTTCGGTAACGTACGTTACCCTCTTCAGAGCTTAGTAAATGAAAAAATGGTACATCACAAACACTTTATATAAATCGTAACTATTAAAATAACTCTAAATTCGATATTTATTATTTCGGAAGACACCGCATCTACTATTTTCGTGTTGTATTTTCATAATAACTTTCCTTTTTTTTTCTCTGTGCAATGCCCTACTATTGTCCTCCATGGCAGTCACATCTCCCTCTGAAGGAGCGTGTACCTTGAGCTTCTTTGTGCGCGCACTTCCCGTAGGATACAAGTGCACCTCACAGGTGATAGGAGGCAGCTGGACGCTCCAGGGACTCCAGTTTATTCATGAGGCGACACTTGCATGACAATCAATAGACCTCCACGGCGATGACGAAACTGCCAGATCAAGGCTGAGCTGTAAGCACCGAGCTCACTGACAGACTTTAAAGCATAACATAGAAAGGAACAATAATTAGAAAATGTACATAAAGGTGTGTATAATTACATAAGGTTTTTATGATTTATTCCTAGCAGAAGACTGTTCGCTGTGTGCTCTAGGCGAGAAGATGAAGTCTGGTATTTGCTTTAAGGTGCTTGTTCAATCAAACTGATAGTTCTCTTATTAAAAATGTTCAAAGCACTCGTTTTAATAGTTTCTCTTTACATTTTGTTGTTCTTTGTAATCTGTGTGATATTCATACCGGTCATGTGGGTCTTTTAAGGCACTTATTCTTGAAGTACAAATTCTGGTATCTATAATTTTTATGACGATAGTAGGCTGTATCTAAGGATGTACTAAAGGTTATCATATTGTGTGTGCATTCGTTGTATGAATCCGTTGTTACCCGAGAGAATTAGTTATAAAATTATGAACTGTCACTTAATTAGCTCAGCGACCCACTCCACATGTAAGGGTGCTAGGGTATACTACATATATAGGGGCAGAGCTATTTGTCTCAATTGCCCCAGAGTCGATGCTTTCTATACTAACATCAGTCGTTTACGATTATTTTACACATCACTCCATTCTCATACCACCGCCCCCAGAACGACTGACATCGGACTTAAACGTCATTGTAAACAGTATTTTTCCTTAATTTGAATGCGAAAAGGACATTCCTCAAGAAGCACGAAATATCTGCCGCAAGGAGTCTTACCGCCTTGGGGGATGAACTTTATGACAGTGTCTATTCGATACTCCGACCCCGAAACCTATAAATCCATAACTTATAACCCCGACCCACAGCGCATGTTCGATATTAATATCGATCTTTTCAGTTTCTTTTTTAGATGCCTCCTCCTTCTCACTCCATCTCTAGTGATGCTACATGTGTCTTATGTATATGGAGGTTGACTTCTAATTTTAACGCTCTTGATAAAACTTGCATAAAAATTATGATTTAAGGCACATGGTGGTATAATAGTCTTTCTTGCATACGCTGGTTGTAACTTATTACCGCTATATCTCAACAGGGAGGAAAACTTTGAGATTGTACATTTGCGTTCACGACGGACAAATTAATGTCCTCACACACACTGGAAAGACAGGCATATCCTACTGTAATATGTTGTCGGATATATTTTAATTTATTTATTATTTAATAATCCAAAATATTAATCATGTGACGTTAAATAAAAATGTGAAAGCTTAAGTCAGGCTTGTAACAAACAAGCGTCTAATCGACTCTTATCGTAGCGGCATTTTGCCGTTGCTGTGAGTTGGTACTTCTGTGATTCAACTATCAATAAACACAGTAATTAAAGCGTATTTGGGAGAACATAGCAAAAAATCTTGGATAAAACCATTCAACTCTTGTTGTAATTTTTTTAAAAATTATCTACATGTCGAAAATACATGTAATTACTTTCGTGAACCAATCTGCACAGTTAGTGAAATTAAGTCAGTTCCAAATTTCGTGAACTCTCTTACAATCACCTTATAAACTGAACAGGGGGGATTAAATATTAAAAGTAACAATTGCGTGGGTCAGAAAATATTAATCAATGGAAATAGTTACAATGTATCATGAAAATTAATACAGCACAACATAAGTTAAACAAAAAATACGTTAATAGTTCAAGACATTAACGAAACTTGAAATATGAACCAACTATTAATTTTGTTACCAAGGATACAAGTAGTAATTTTGTTTTAGTTCTAATACAAATCGAATTATAATATGTAAAATAACGTACTAAAACATCCGCGAAGTGTAAACACGTTAAATTTATTTCTCGCTTTTAATGTTTGCATTTCAATATATTTGTAGAAGAAAATTAACTGAATATTCACCTGCAACTTCTGCTTCATTTGCTAAGTCAACCAACATTCTCCAGGGATCACTTTCCAACGTTTGCATTTCGTAATCTGTGAGACTTTGCTAAGCTGTGCAATGATTCAAACACCAAGAAACCAGCGTACGTGGCAACCACACATATTCTTCCGAATGGTTCTGTAACCACATGTTTCAATATTTTCCCCGCAACTGTGGCATATTTATAGTGATAAGTATATACATCTTGAGCTGACAAATTATTCTAAAAATTCTCACTTGTGTATTTGGTACCAATTCAATACTTCGGAAATTCTGCGCCAGAAAATGTCGATAGGGTATTTCCAAGGAAAAAGTGTGACTTCAATAATGTTTGCATTATTAGTTTAGTTAATTAGTTTTCGAAAATTCTTAGTCAATTAAGTGCAGACTGTAATTCCTGCTCTTTTTTCTGGAAACCCTTTTTAGATACAACGACTGGTTTTGTTAATGTGCAGTTGAATAGAATTCATAATTGTCTCGTACTCATTAATCGCTTGTATCAATTTTTTAAATTTGTTTCCTCCATTCGGGAGCTATAATTTCCGTAAGTACTTCTGATTGGTGTAAATTATTTATAATACATTTATTTATGAAAAATTTAATTACACATATTTTTTAGATTCTTATTAATTTAGCAATGTAAATAAAATGTCATTTTTCACTTAAATTTCCACGAGTGTTATCCTCACGACCTCTCACGATGTATTCGTCAGTGCTTAACTGCAGGGTTTAATCTACTATTGCGTCACTTGGCGGTTTGGCATTTTCACCAGTGCGAACTGGGACTGGGGTAAAAATTGGACAGAAATTGAAACTTTTTCTTTCGGGTGTATGAGCACAATATATGCGTAGTCAAGATGTTGGGGATGAGGTTTGTTACATGCCCTTCTTTCGTCTGAAAATATTAATACTTCCAAAATTGGCCACATTGATTTTCGTCGTTCTTACGTCTTCGCGGACACAGGATTTGTGACTGTGATGTACGTGTTATTCATGATCTCATTTCGCGTAAAGTCCGAGAGATTGTAATGGCTAAACAGTGCGAGAAGAATATCTCACATCTTTTGTCCGAAGCAAAAAGTTAACTCATGACAGCAAATTTCACAGAAGAAAACAATGATAATTGCGAATATGTGTTGTAGGATGATACAGATACTCCTTCACAGTGAATTAAGTACCACATTCAAAGTTTTCTAAGTTGAAAACAATAAGAAGTTCTAATTTTCACCTTCCTTGTGTGATTTCAAATAAGTAATGATTTTCCAATTTTCTCCAATATTGAAGGAAAACTCGGAAATGAGCACTTCCAAAGCTCAAAATGGAATCGAATGTAAGCATTGTTCATTTCTCTTGTTAAAGAGTACGTTTGCAAAGATATCAGTGAGAGTTTTCAGCTGCAGCTTTTTTTGTCCCACTTTGAGGTCTCTCTGTCCCAACCCCGACGCTTATCTCTTATATGTATGTATCTATTTCGGCCAGTTAAGGACCTCGAATGACGAGTGCCAGTAAGATACGTGAGTTTATGTGAGTTTACTCACTAGACACATCATGAATGTTACCGAGATCGGAGGAACAGCGTCTAGATAGGATCCAGATTCCTGTATCCGAGTATTACATCTGCGGTTGTTAGCCGCAGAGGGTGAACTTTTCATACATCACAGCTATTTAAACTCTTCTTTTCTTTTCTTTTATCCAACGCCCGCCCTTGGCAGAGAGGCCATTAGGCGCCGTGCATCCCAGTAGAGCTTGGCTTTTCCATGCAAGTCGTCATTGGCAGACTCCAGAGCGCTGCATCTTGGCAGGTGGTCGGCCGAGCCCTCCTCCGAAGAACATAGAGGGCAGATCGGAGTGTCAGCTAATCCGATCCGGTGCAGGTGGCTCTGAAGGTAGTCGTGGCCAGTAACCATTCTGAATGTAGCTACTGCGACGGCACGGGGCAGGCTGTTGGGGATGGAGTTTGATGTTATCTGTTCCCATCTTTTGCCGGCAGCTGCAGTTTCCCATGCGGTCTTCACGTACTGGTTGATGTTTTTATTTATTCCGCTGCATGCAGCCTGAAAACTGGTTGGGAGGTCCTGTTGGGGGAGATTGCATCCCGCCTTTGCGAGTCGGTCGGCTCTCTCGTTTCCGTCTATGTCGCAGTGTCCAGGGACCCATTGCAAGCAGATCTCAGTGGTCGTTTGGAGCTTCCACAAGCGCTCTNCCTTTAGCAGATGGGATGGAATGTCTGATTTCTTGGCGTCGATATCGGGGAGAAGCAGGAAAACCGGGATTTCTGGTCTTTCTTTGACAGCCTCTGGACGTCTGAAGGGAAGTCGTTCTCCGAAATTAATTTGATATTTTGATTTTATCTCAAGAGAGCAAGCGAGAGGGCTGTTTTGAGTCTTAAGGCGAGCGTTTGCGGTGCGATAAGATTCCCAAAATCCTATTCGCCGAGATCTTTCAAAAAATTTCAGAGTTGCCTTGTCGCAACGAGCTTCTAGTGGTTCTACTTGCGTCTGGATTTCCAAGGCAGGTATAGGGGTGGATATAGCTGCTCTGCATACAATTCGTAACGCATTATTTTGCACAGTACTGAGTTTCTTTTTGGTTGAATCGCTTGCTATTGTTAGAACCTCGGCCCCATATTCTAGTACAGGGCGGATATATGACTTGTACGTGGTGGCCAGGACGTCCTGGGTAGCTCCCCATTGGGTGCCAGAGAGTCTTCTAACAATACATAATCGGTTGGTGGATTTGTCGACTACATTTGAGACGTGTTGAGACCAATTCAGCTTACTGTCGAAAGTCATGCCGAGGTACTTTGTCGTTGGGAGAATTTCGAGAGGAGTTGAGTCGTACAGTAGGTTTATATCATGTTTTTTGGTTGACATAGAAAATAGTTGCGCAGTCGTCTTTTCCCTGCTGACAATCATATCGTTCTCGAGGCACCAAGAGTTCAGGCGCTGTAGTGCATCGTTGAGATTTTGTTCCATTGCTGGAATGCTGCTACTAGTTGACCATATTGTGAGGTCATCGGCGTAACAAAGAACTTCAGTTCCAGGCTGTCTCTTTAGTTCTGTTATGAGGTCGTTAATCATTATATTAAAAAGAACACAGCTGAGGACCGCTCCTTGCGGAAGGCCTCTCTTCTGTTGTCGGTATGCGCTGGATGTATCGTTGTACTTCACTCTGACCAGTCTTTGGCATAAGAAACTTGTCAGCCATTTAAGCATATTTCCATTTACCTTTAGATTAGCTAGCTTGCTCAAAAGTATATTCCGGCTTATGGTATCATATGCGCCCTTGAAATCGACAAAACAGGCGAGGGTTGACATTTTTCTCTGGAAACCGTCTTTGACATATTGCGAAAGTTTGATAATTTGGTCAATGACGGACATGTGTTTCCGGAAACCAGCCTGTTCGGGTTCAATGAGTCTGTGTCTGTCGATAAACAGTAAAAGACGGTTGTTCACCATACGTTCAACGACTTTGCATAAGATTGAGGTGAGGCTAATGGGCCTGTAGCTCTTGGATAGACAGGGGTCTTTGCCCTTTTTTAGGACAGGAATAATTTCGGCTTTTTTCCAGGAGTTCGGGATGCCCTGATGCCAGGTTTGGTTGACAGCTGCTAGTAGAACTCTGAGGGCTGACTTTCCGAGATGTGTGATGAATTCTGGGAAGATCTCGTCAGGACCACAGCTCTTTCCTGTCTTTAATAAGGCAATCGCCGATTTGAGTTCCCGTAGGTTGAAATTGTCATTTAGATCTTGGTGGTCTGCTTCAGGCTGGGGAAGCGCTGGGGGACGGATTCTTCTCCGGTGGGGGAAACTAGAGGAACAAGACGAGAATTCTTTGCAGAAAAGCTTGGCGATTTCTTTTTTACATGTTACAGTGGTTGAGCCTTTTTGCATAGGTGACACTTTCGGTTGCTTAGATGTATTATTTAATTTTGATATGAAGCGGTGGGCTTTTGTTCCATCCTTTCTGTAGTCGAGTTTTGCAACGAAATTGTGGAAGGTGTCGCGTTTGCTCTGAACAATCTCTTTCTGTAAGGTTGCCTGGGCTTTTCTCAGCTGTACACAGTCAGTTAGATTTCCCGTGCGCTCGGCAGTTTTCCTCGCTTTGTTTCTATTTGATTTGAGGTAAGTCAGCTTGGTGGTCCAAAAAGGAGAGTACTTTTTCACTTGTCCTCTAGGTATATGTTTGGTGGCTGCGCTTAGGATAGCATCTGTTATTTTTGAGAAAGTGAGTTGGGGGTTAGGAGATAGTATCTCTTCGGTGAGTAGCGCATCGGTTTCGTCGGCATATGCTTGCCATTTGGCTTTGCGGAAATTCCATCTCGTAAGTGGCCTTTGTTTTGGGACCTTTATCATAGGTTCTACTGAGGCAATAACAATTCGGTGTCCACAGCCAGATGGGTCATCAAGCAGCTTGTGTTGACACCTGTCGAAGAGGTTGGCGTGGGGCATTACGAGGTCCGGTCTGCTGAGTTGTCCTGAGAAGGACAGGAAGGTGGGGCCTGTATCTATCGGGTTCAATGAACAATTGTCGATGAAGGTTTCGACAGAGCTTCCCACTGAGGATGTACGTTGGTATCCCCATCGAGTTGACGGGGCATTAAAGTCGCCTATGACTATGGTTCGGTTCGTGATGATTTGTTCTAGGAGTAGACGGTCGAACATGTTGTTAGGGGGGTTATATACCCCAATGATCCGGAAATGATTTTTGTTGAGCCACGCATCAATTTTGATTGCTTCTAATTTGTCTTCTGCGCTCATTTGATGAATGATGTCGAAGTTCGAAGCTATATTATTTGTGATTCCTACGATCATTCCAGACGCTACTTGTCTACCTCGGGGGAGGGTGTGAATAGTAAAGCCGCTCAGCTGATAAAACTGTACATTGTCAGATGCGACGCCGGCTTCGGTAACAATAAAAATGTCAATGTCGTGATCGAGAATAAAAATCTTCAGCTCGCTGAACTTCGAGGAGCTCAGTCCGCCTGCGTTCCAAAAAAGTACATTTAAACAGCGAGGAGTCTGCCGGGAGGCGTCGCTATTTAAACTAAGACATGGAAATGGAAAACTACAAATTTTATTCTTGCCTCACTGGGGAATTGAACCCGGGGTGACTTGGCGACCAGCGATCACGCTGACACAGCAGCCACAGAGGGGACTTATATGATACACTTTTCACAGCATTTTCCCTTTCATTCTTCAATCCGTCTATGAATGTTCGCGAGGAGATGCATAGTCCAGTCAACAAAGGAGTCATAGGGGACGCGGAAGATGATGTAATTTTCTTTTCTTCGGGAATGTGTTTGGGAAAGTTAGGAGGCAAACATATCTAAACATCCTCGGTTCTAGCAGTGACGGAAAGGGGTTAAAAGGGGGTTGAAAGGTCCCTTTTTTGTTGGTTTGTCGCATATATCTTTAAGACGGTGGGTCGTAAAGAAACTGTGCAATGTAAAATAATGAAAGCGCATAAAACGTCCTAAAATCTTGTTTATATGCGTATTTTCTGTATACCTTATGGTTTTCGAGATAGCTGAGCACAAAAATCATAAAAGTATGAAAAATATCTCACCTTATTTCTTATATATATATATATATATATATATA
>NNCF01126165.1:538378-558421 GCA_002313205.1 Laupala kohalensis | reverse complement strand
TCCACTGTCTAGAGATGTGGTAACATCGTTTAAGAAGGAAAATATGGCGCTTGTAGTGGTAAAGGATTTCCTAAAACCGTGTTGATCCTCAGAGAATGTTATTTTTTGATAAAAAATCTAGAAGACGCTTATATAACAATTTTTCTAGGATTTTTGAGAAGTGTTTAGTAGAGATATTGGTCTNCCAATATTAGGTTTGTTTCCTTTCTTGTGTAAAGGTTTCACTTTAGTTCTCTTAAATATTTTAGGAAACACCCCTTCCGATAAAGAACTATTAAAAACATTTATGAGTGTATTTAATATAGCATGGGAAGAAAATTTAACAATAAACTCAGGTATATCATCTACGCCTGTTGGAAAATTGTTTTTAATGAGCTGATGATTCTCATGATTTCACTGGCGAAATAGTCCTTTGTTGGGTTCCTGGGTACGTGGGTATTATGGATAACGAAGAAGCTGATGAGGCAGCGAAGCGGGAAACACAGAGGGCAGTCCTTGACCTTTCATCTGTTCCTACGTCAAATTTAAAGGTTGCCTTAATATTATCTCTTCTTTGGACATGGCAAACCGAATCGCAAACTTGCGCCTTCAAGCTGAAGAAGGTAAAAGACTCCGTTAATTCGTGGGTGTCATCATCCCGTGCGAACAGACGTGAAGAAGTAATCCTTACGCGTCTTCGTATTGGCCACTGCCATCTTACCCATGGTCATCTCTTACGCGGTGAACCTCCCCCCCCCCATCTGTGAAACTTGCAACACAACACTTACCGTGGAACTCTTTCTTCTGGAGTGTCTCAAATATAGTACCAGCCGACGGCGACACAATCTACCGAAGTTTGAACGTTATGCTTGGGCAAAATGAACCAATTTTGATACGTCTTTTTAGATTCCTTCAGGAATGTGGCCTCTGGAACTATCTGATCTTTCTTCGTATGTCATTACTCAAATCCATATACGTATCAGGGCTCCTCCCATAAGTTCTCGGGAGGGTTTGGATTTAAATCTCTTTTTCTCCTTTGCTTTTAATTTACATTTTTTTCCTCTCTGTTTCTCTAAATTTACTTTTTTCTTTGTTTTCGGTTTTTATAATGTTTTCGGTATATTTGGATATATTGTAATTCAGGAGGGGTTTTAGGTACGGTTGAGTCATTCGACGAGTCCCACACGCGGGGAGAGTCATGTTGGCTCTCCCTAGTGCGTAACTGCATTTTCCCTACCTGTACAAAATTTTAGGGCTCTAATGATTTCGATGTCGGTGAGCCGTAAAGCCCCACAAAAAAAATCAATTGTGAAGGTATTCTGAACGACTACTCTCCAAGTTTTTACCAAATGTTTAGACTCCTTTATTAATTTCAGATATTTGTGACGTTCGGAATATTACTTTCCTAATCAATCTCCACCATACAACTCGTACTCGTCTTCTTCTTTTTTATTTAACTAATAATAGTCACATTCGGATCTCAAATTGAAAAACTTTCGTTGTGAAATGAAGGAAAGAAAACAGTCGATTGTTACCGTATTCGAGTGAATACTCAACACGTATCGCACGAATATATTAATGAGAGTGATGGGTAATTG
The DNA here is from genome assembly GCA_002313205.1 of Laupala kohalensis. Classification (NCBI taxonomy): domain Eukaryota; kingdom Metazoa; phylum Arthropoda; class Insecta; order Orthoptera; family Trigonidiidae; genus Laupala; species Laupala kohalensis. Next base: position 556,844 of record NNCF01126165.1, on the reverse strand, counting down.
AAGCCAAACGCGCATTGAGTTGCATCGCTGCATCAATGTCGACTTCTAATGGTGATTGGCTTCTCCGTTTCACCTAATGAAAACTTCCCTAATGAAAACATTCTATTCAATGTTAACCTAAAAACATACATCACGAAATAATGTGTTAATTGAAAGTTCAAGTAAAACATTCAGTGTTATTGTAATCGTTTATTTACGTAATACCTTCTAGAGAGTTTCACGTGAAAAATGACCGATATCTCCTGACGATACACCTTACACGACAATTACCTACAGCTCTTGTTAAAGAAATGAGTTTAGACTTACGACCTTTTTAAAGATGTATACCATTTATTTTATGTTTTTATAGAACACAACGTTTCGACTTTAGATTTGAGTCGTCGTCAGGTGAAACAACAAATTGTATCGAGAAACATAACACAACAATACAGCTCTTATTCGTACAGGGCATGGATTTGAACGACACAGGGCACATGGGCTATTAACTGTCGCTGCGACATAAATAACCTTGAGGGAGTCTATAGTGGTTCAATATCCTCCACTCGAATGTGATAATAACTCAATAGCATTTTCGATCATAAAGAATTTTTTTATTATTATTTGTAAATGGGAAATGTAGCGTGCTACTGAAGCTTATATACATGGAGCGATAGGATGTAGCAGTTTGGCGGTAGACTATTGTTAGTAGGTGGGCCGCTTAGCTGGTTTTTTCCAACAACTTGGCCCACGTGGAGGGTTAGTAGAAGAAGTTAGTAATAGAGTTATTGATACTAGGAGCAGTAGGAGCTGGGTAGAGGAATGAATGTTTGGTTTTCAGTAGTCACAGCTATATGAACTGGGACATTAATGTAAAAAGCTACAATTTTTCTCTCGTCCCATCGAGGTGACTTGGTTATGAGCTAGAACGCTATCACCTGAGCTACAGAGGGACTCCAAAACTTTCATTTCATTAAGAATTTGATTAATATATAAATTTACTAAAAATATATGATGAACCAAGATTAATTTCCGTTGTTATTACTAATATAAAAAGCAAGAAAGGAGGTATTTGTGTCGTTCAATTTGTCGTTTCCACTCCCCAAAAAATATCGTTTGAATATTTTGAGCACCTTTCATTGTTTTGGCGATATCAATATATAATTGAAAGCATCACAATATGTGTTGAACAAAGATTAAAAACTGTGCAACACAATAATGTCTACATGTAATAAGATATTTTCTTTCCATAATTCTGTCAAACAAACGTAAAGCAAGTCCTCATGATCCTCTAAAAAATATTGTGACAAAGAGAAAATAAAAATTGCTATTAAGGTCTATCAATGAACATACCAGTACGACCCTCAAATGAACCTTTGCAATATTTTGATTGTTGTATAAAATTAAAATTACAGAAAAAAACTCTATTGAACGGGACCAACAATCATAATATTTCCGGTGACTAGATGATAATGCAGTTTAAAATGTGTCTGTGACGTTTAACGTACTACTATCATATTCGCCATATAAGATGAATGTGGGATATCATATTAAACTTAACACCAATCCAACAAATATTCAAATTAGGATAAATAGCTAAATTTCAATTATAGCCGTACAAAACGATTTTAGTAAGAAGTCAATTATGTTTTATTATGTCTTTAATTAATTGAATCAGTGTAACCAACATCAAATCAAAGTCGTCACTTGGTACCACATCCACAATATAAACTATTTGTGAAATAAATAGTGACTGCAGAATTAAGAAGTACCTAGTACTAAGTTTACGGGAACTTGGCAACTTTAAGAGAAGTTGAACCATGAGAACCAAACATTGGAGACAATATGGCCAAAAATTAAAAATTACCTTTAGTTTTCTTCATCAAAAACTACTTTGGAAAATCTTCCTGAAACTGACGAGTTAGATGAAAAATTTGGCGTTTATAGAATAAACCTAAGACTTAAGATTTAGAAGACATTTTGAAAAATACGAAGACCATTGAAATCATGTATATATAAGAAGAGTCAGACTATAAATTGTGATGACAGTGGACTTGACAAATTTAAAAATTGACGAATTTTGCATACAATTGAGAAGAAACTACTGTAATAGTATTTTATGATCTAGTGCAGCGCTGTCCAACTGGCGACCCGCGAAACTTCTTTTGCAACCCACGAGTTCTAGTTCATTTATCATCGAATTTTTCATCAAACGAACTTATAAATCTATGCCGCTAGAATAATTACTTTACGTGGCATGTCCGGTGAAAGAAAATAGAATATTGTGTTCGGAATAACCTCGTCATACATTACAACATGAAAATATTTTATTATAATACTACATATTAAAAATACTTTTTAAAAATAAAGAAACATACTATTTAATTTTTCCATCTTGATAAAATATATAAACGTTGACCAAAATCAAAATATCACATTTCAAATAAAGAAATATGTCTAAATAAATGATACAATAAGTATTCAATAGTTTAATTCATCGGGCAACATATTTGCCAAATCCCATCTCTTGTCTGTCCGATGGATCGAAAGTCACTAAGCCCACGGTTCGCGGACAAAGGTATGTTGGACTGTACTAATCTATAGCATAACATGTCTCTCTGCAGAAATTGTGTCTGGATTTATTCCCTGGCGACGTTTTTTAATTATTTGAATCGAGGTTTTACACTAATACGTAATACCACAATTCGATTACTTTTTACAATGAAATCTGTTATTCGATTCAAGTATATTTTCTGCAACAGTTATTTGTATTATCGTAAACGCAGTTCAAAATCGATCCAAAATGTAATGCAGATGAAAAATGTCTCTCGACATCTGTTAGTTAATGGACACTGAGCGTTCACCGTTTCACCTACTTCTCGCTTCCATCAATGCTTGTATTAGCGGTTACCCGGATTGCAACCCTCCCTCTCCCTTGTTCGCTAGCGAAAACCCCTCCGCATTCACACCCCATCTGTCATGGCCTCAGGCAACCCATTCTCCCTACCTGCCTTCCAGTGACGTTACACCTGCCCTTCAAGGCTGCCATGGCCACCAGTAAGAAAAGGCTTTAATACGAGGGCTGTTTCTTTTTCAACCTCCGATGGTCTATAGAAAAAAAGACAAATTTACATAACATAATAATTTTATTACCCAGAATTCATCAGGGTCTTACTTATTTTTAAACATAATCGCCAAAAGGATTGAGGCATTTTTCATACCGTGACACAAGCTTCTCGATGACTTCTTCGCAAGAGTCAGTCTCCAGAGAGGGGAGATACGCCTTGGTAGCGTGAAGTTCGTCGTTGGCGGCGAATTGTTGTCCGCCCAACCATGCCTCCAATTGTTCTCCCCTGCTGCATAAAGTCCACCAACAACACTCCTTTTTTTTATCCCCAAAAAAGTGGAAGCACACAGATTCTCCGAGCAATCCGAACAAGTTTAAGCATACGCTAAGTATCCGCAAAACAATGGCTTTTTTTTATCAGTTGCTATGAATCCAATAGTACATTTTACATAATTAACTATTCGGTCATAATTAACTTTACTTGCTCACTAAAATGGTTTCTACCATGGTTCATTTCTGTATAGTCTAAATTATATAGTCCATTATAAATGCACTATATAATGGTTTTACAAAATTAGACCCAACAATTGACCTTGTGTTCCTTAGACAGAATTGTTTGTAACGTAGAAAAACTCTTACGTGAAACACACTGAATACCTTCATGCATAGACAAAGTGTTCATGAAGTCACACACACAATGAAACTAGTTCAAACTTTAAAAAAAATACATAAAATGAGACTTTGTAAGTATTAAGTATTACACCCTTTTTCGTCAGTGAGTATTCTGTAACACTCGGATCACCGAAAAAATTAATCATAATTAGTAAAACTAATAGATTTTTTAACTTCATGTCAAAACACATGTCAATTTTTCTACGACACAATTATTTTTTGTGAGAGAAGCTGATTTGCAATTGCGTTAAAAAATCTAATTTTTCCCCGATTTTGAAATTTTATACTTACGTTCGCTATGGTTCCATTAACACTTAATAATAATAATAAGAAGAATAAATTTATTGTCAAAAAACAGTTACAAAATGTGTAAGACCACGTGGAGCACAATAAACTAATTTACTCACCGGAACCAAGCAAAGAACTATCTCATCAACTCCGATCAAGGGCCCTAAGGCAGAGGCGGATTTAACATTTCAGTCCACTCCTAAGACAAAAATGAAAATAGTTAGCTACGTGTAATAATATCAACAAAACACGTACAACTTTGTATGCAATAAAACAAAAAAATTAAAATTATTAAAGTTTTTACATATTTCCTTGCGCTGTAAGTACAGACTGCTATGCCGTAATGCTGAAAATAACAGGCAATTGATTTTCATTACATAATTTTACACATCTGGAGGAAGAATTCATTGAATGTTTGATTGGTCCTCTTTCCAGTGAACACCCCCACTCTACGTGAAAGAAGCAGGGAAACCGAAAAGAGAATCCTACCCACAATGAACGGCGTAAAGCTTCGCGGGTGCTTGCAGTTTGTTGAGTGTGTGCGAGCGGAACGACGAACCCGCGGGGGCCATATGCAGATGATGTCGCCGGCGACATCTCCCATCCACCCCCCACCCATAATCAAGAGCGGACGCCGCAGACGTTCGCAAATGAAATTCCTGCGGTGGCGGACACGGGGTATGTACTGGCGGCGGCGGTGGCGGGGGTGGGCAGTGCAGGAAGGCGAGAGGTCGCGAGCGACAAATTGAGAAATTTCTGCCTCCGCGCACAATGATTTCGCTGCTTGCCTTCCCCAAATACGCTTATGTAATGGTCATCCCCAGTGGATTTCTGCTCCCTAAATATACGCAAAACGAGAATACACGTTAAATTTTCCTAAAGACGAGAATTCGTTTAATTTCCTTTTGGTTATTGTGAGGTGGGGTTCATGAAAAAGAGGAGGAGATAACAGAATATGTATAGGTATTCATTCTCCTGGTGAGCTAGATGAACAATTCAGCACTAATAATTAAAGCATTGCTTCCGTACAGATATTATAGTCTAGCGCATGATTATGTGTTTGGTATACAGGAACAAAACCACTTTGTCTCTCCAAAACATTAAACAATTTTCTGTTTTTTATAAATTATTTGAAAATGGGGTCTTGATCATTTATATTTTTTACAAATTTAATTTTTCAATTAAAAGTTATTAAATTAATAGAGGAGAGATTTACTATCAATAAAATTAATACTCATAGTTGTAAAATGTGTGTTGTAAAATAAATTCACATTCATACATTATTTTTGTTACATATTTCTCGTGATCTTTTCACATTTGTGTTGATTAGGAAGGTTTGTATTGCTGCTAGTCACAAAATTATTTGAACAACATCAACTCGCCTATGTTTCTGCCTAACTTTCGGCCTTCTGCAGAACTAACAACTCTCACACGTACAATTCTAAGAAGGCATTGAAAAAAATTTAGTATAGTGGATTGTTCACAAAATAATTGCCAATACGTGGTCAAGTAACATACTTTGTTCCACTTCTTTGTCTTCTCCTTCGGGACGCGAATCCTCAATGTATTTTACTATGTCGATAATTTTACATTTCCTATATTCTACCTGAAGAGATACGTAGAGAGATTCGATAAATTCAAGATCTATTTATTTCATCCAACTTTCTACCAGGAAAAAACTTGCGTGTCGCAGTCGCAAAACATGATTTTCCTGTACATAGTTTGTCACGAGTTAACTAAATGTATTAAATGATAAACTATGAATGGAAAATGATGCAAAGATACCGTGCCGTACATAAGTGAAGCGAATATTTTTCTTTCAGTTTGTACTAATGTAAACGTGTATGTCGTGAGGAAATGTCGGAAAAAGAAATAATCCTCAAACGCAATGATGGCGAATTGTCTATCCACAGAATGTGACAGGTTGTCAGCCATGTGTCGTAACGGAGTGACTGTTAGATTAAGGAAAATTGTGACATGACGTTAGGTGCGTTATTGTCTCCATGACTGAAACGTCAGAAAATGTCATTAGAGCAGAGATATAGATGAAATGTTGTACATTTGAGAACAGATCATTAACGTCGCCATTATCGTCAGATGTATATGGCCCATCCTGGCCCGGGTTTTTCTCAGGTTTTCCTTCGTGTAGAGACAGACTTTTTGTAGACAGACTCTCGAGACTCTTGTCCAGAGGCGGCGTCTATTTAAATAATGAATCTCGAATTTAATGTTATTTTAATAGTTACGATTTAAAAACAATATTTCCCGAATAATCTATAAATGAATAATAATACCTACTAGTGAAATCATTTTTTGTGTTTTATTACATACAAATTTGTTGTTATTAATATTAATATTGTAACACGTACCGAACTACTGTTTTTCTTATCTTTGGAGTGTGCTGAAATCTTAAATTTGTCTCTGCACTTGATCGGAATTGATGGGATGGTCCCTTTCCCGCTTCCGGAGAGTAAATTATTTTTTTTATCTTCCACGTTGTGGTACGTAGTTTGCACTGGGTTTTTTTACATTAATTTTATTATTAGTACCACCCCTCCGGTCTATACTCAAAACAACTTGTGCATTAAAAACAACGTGGCGTTTTCTCACCAACGTTTACGATCTATGAACTTCAAGGCGCCCCTCGCTCCGCTCCGCTCCGCTGGGAGCGAAAACCAAAACAACCCAACCCTATCTCATGAAAGTCTATCTATTTTCGGCGCTTAACGATCGCTGTTATGAGAAGCATGCTACGATCATCTTTTGCGTGGATGGAAGGTATGTCATCAAGTTGCCGAGTGCAGCGAAGCAAAGGACATGGAAGAAAGGAAGGAATAGATGCACGTACGAGGAGGGTGTATTATATGAGTCAACAAAAAATGCGAAATACACGAGAAAAAGAAATGAAATAGGAGGATGTAAGTGATGAAGGTATTGGGAGAAGCGTTGTTCATTTGCATATGTATAGTATCGATTTGATTAATATTAATTGGTATTTCGATACATCGGGATTTTACGATACGCTTTCCTATATTTGTTTTTCAACACTTGGTAATTATTGTGAAGATATAAACAAAACTTTAGACTTACGATATTTTGATGAAAGAATACCATTTCAACTTTTAAAAATAAAAGGAGTAATTTGATAAAACAAGTAAAAATAAGAAAGATCCTGTAGGGACTAATAATGTAGTGTACGAACTAAAATGCAAAGATTGCAATTCTAGTTATGTAGGTCAAATAAAGAGAAATAAACTATAATTGAGGAGAACAAACCAAATTTAATATCAGTTGAAACAAACTGTTCCACGTAAGGACGACCCAGGATCGAAACGTTGTGCTCTAAAAAATGCAAAAAATAAATGGTTCTCGTCCATCAAAAACATAGTAAGTCTAAAATTATTTTATTATCTCGTTATATAAATGACGTTAATACTAGTGATTATGGCGAGTAATACAATTTGTTTAACGTATCGTTGTTGTATTTATATAATATTCCCATAAAAAATAATTAAAGGATTTATTAAGAATTTATCCCAAAAGCCATATGTCTGTTTTATATGACACGAATGGTAAAAGAAATGTGATAGAAAACGAGGTAGAAGATGTAGAAAGCGTGGAATGGGGGAAGACGTGGGAAGAAGTTTCCAAGTGAAAAGAAGCCACTATAGGAAAGTAATTACGGCAGGCTGTTGACATAGGAGAATGCGTTCCATAAATCACTGCTCACTTCCGAGACACGCTTCTCCGCGACGCCCTGCTGCCTCGCGTCACGCAGCGAGGCTCCCCGAAAACAGCGACTGCCTCAGGGTCAAGGTCGATTGGGCAAACAACCCCCCATCGTCCCCACCACCACTCACAGAGATGAAACCACCCCAGCTTTAACAGACTTTCTGCTGGATTTGCCCGCAATATGGCTAGGGCCATTTTAATCCCGCGGAAATTATTTGCGTCTGGAATCTGATCGCATTTAATAATTTGCATCAAGAATGGGCAGAAAAACAAAAAATTATGAAAAGTTTTGTTGATATTTAAGACGGATGATCCATAATGAAATTAGTTTTACGTATCTTCAGAAATATATGCGTAGAAATTTTTCATCAAAGGGAGATGTTAAAAATGAAAAGTGCGTATTGCGAGGTATTCATTTAAAAAAATAACCTCTTTTATTACTTAATAGAACAGTGAATTAATTGATTTAACATAAAAAACAATAAATAAACATTTTATTTTAATGTAGTTAATAAGTGCTGTGACTACTTCCTGCCAAAGTCTTGAGTGAGTCTGTACTCGCACTATTTCGTTTCAAAATAGTTGCTATTAATAGATTTTTTTGTTGTGTAAGATTTAACGTACTTATGTGACTAGAATTTCGGAACAATTTGCAAGAGATTAGCTATAAAGCTAAGTATAATGAAAAGTCAAAATGAAACGAGCCCACAACAGAGGTTGAGTGGAGGGTAGAGCTCCACAATTTATTGGAGGAGGTGTGTCAGCTCCGGCCCACTTGGCGCCAGGGTAAACCCGGTACTTATTTTACAGTAGGCTGAGTAGACCTGGGAGTCAGTCTGGATGTTGGTATGTGATGCTAATCCTGGCCAACCACCCAGCAACACAGCGCTATACCCACAGAGTCACACAGACTCGTTAAAGCTAAGTACAATAGGTTGAATATAAGGAAACTCAAAAATTAGGCTGCTTGATCAATAAGTGGTTTCATATTTTTAAGATATGACAAGTTTTAGTTTCGTTTCGTATGAGTAAATGGTTACAAAAAACATCTATTTCTCAAATGAACATTTCCTAAAATAATTTCAATACGTAAAAATTTGCTTGTGGAGAGTTCGTGCCAAAGTTCTCGTGCGAGGAAAAATTTCCATGCACCTAAAAGAAGAATTTAGTGGCGAATTAATCTCTTGAATCGGCAACTATCGAGGTCATTAGCAGATTTTTCGAGGATACATAAAAAAGGATTTTATCACTGCTATTTATTCACTTAAGGACTTTAAGATTAAACGCTACTCTAAAAAGGCAATTACGGTTTAATTTTCTGTCGACGACAATCTCGTTAATTACTATGAAATCCATTGCAACATTTTCAGTTTAGCGTTAAAATTATGAAATAATGATGATAAATTTGTACATTAGGATGCTACAATTCTCTAATACAAATAAATCAAGAACAAATTTCTTTGGTTACAAAACTCTGATTTTGTCTCTCTTATTACACGTGTGTGAATAAAATTATTATTATTATTACTATTATTATATTTAGTTGGTAAATAATTAATTGTAATTCTTGTATTGCATATTATCATTGATTTCAATTACCGTCAACATCAGGTGACAATTCCGCATAAATTAGTGGAATTGGAGAAGATATCAAACCAAATGAGTACGGATTCAGTAGCTCAGAATTTAGCGTTATCCTCTATATTAATTTGTAATGGTTAATTATTAGCGGAAAAGTAATGTCCTTGGAGGAATGTATACGCTCAGCGACTAATAATATTTTAATTCATTCTTCTGTACTTTACTGGGGGTGGTACACAATATTACAATGTTATAATATTGTAACAAGTACTGAATTAAAATTTTACTGAAAACAATAGTTACATTGTTCCTAAAAAGTAATTTGAGTATGAATACGATTTACATTTTGATCTTATGAATTAGGTAGTCTCAAGTAATATTCCAATATTTTATTATCTATCAAAAAGACATTTTGATTTCTTACAATTAAAAAATTTCTCTTTTAGAGAAATTATAAATCATTTTGGGCACATTTCTTTTTTGCTTTTAGCATCTAAAGTCTTATTTTATTACATATCATGCATCACTGTTCCTTAGCTTTTTGTTTATTACCAGGGCTCTCCCTCAGGTACTTTGATCTCTCATCGTGTGTACAGCATATTAAAGATAATATTCCTTCTTCTGCTGGTTATTTTCTATTTAGCAACATTTATCCATTTTTTTGCTTTATCACATTTCCTACATTTAATAACTTACGATCATATTCCTGCATTATAGTGTAAGTAGTCTCGTCTCGTATGTTACTTACCCAATTGTCCAGAGTCAAGTAGCAAAAGTCTAACAATTCGTTCAACTAACTGCTTGTTTTCTCGTCTTAACTGGTAAATCAAAACCATTTAGTTAATTTGGGTCATAGCCAAGAAGTATTTTGACAAATTCATAACCTCACAGTTCACTTTAAGACTGAATAAAAACCTGCACCAAAGTTTGCGCTCCAGCTCTAAACCATTAAATCAGCTAGTGCTCATTTAATGCACTTTAGTGACATCTGTTTAATTGACATTTATGTTACAAAAATAATTAATCACAATAATGAGAAAATTGAAGCATACCGTGACGAAAATATTTCACGGAATTTCTAGATCAAAAGCTGACAAACGTTGACAGTAAAAGGGGAAAGATATGCAACCCGCCTGCCGTCATACCAATGCGGGTGGTATTTCACTTGACTCGAATTCCCAGATTGAGGTCAAGTGTTCGTCTTCTCTGCAGGGAATAAACTGTCCTCTAATACAAGTGATGAAAATAGAAGGTATAAATGTTTTAAATAATATAAAAATCTTGTGATCAACTAATTCTCGTTAATATTGTCTTAATCACAGAGTTAACTTACCCGTATAATGAATAAAAATTATAACATGCAGTTTACGAATAATATTTTTAAAAACGTGCTGAGAGACAAACACTTTAATTTAAGAAGACCATTCTAATAACATACATTTCTGAATATTTTATATTTGTTTTTTGTGAATCGAGCTATAAACATTTCCACCACACATTATCCTTTTCTACCAAAATCGCATTGTCTCACCTACAATTCTTTATTACATTTTATCACTTCATTTTGTAAAAAATATAATAAATATGTTTATTGTAAAAAAAGTAGTTACAAACTGCGCATGACTACGTGGAGAACAGTAAACTAATTTACTCTCCGGAAGCAAGCAAGGGACCATCCCATCAATTCCGATCAAGGGTCCTAAGGCAAGAGACGGATTCAAAAATTTCAACACTTCACTCCTAAGATAAGAACAAAAGTAGTTCGGAACGCTAATAGAATTCTTTCGGAACGGAAAAATAGTTCGGAAATATTAATAGAATTCCATCATTATAATATTAATAGAATATTAACGAATTTGTATTAATTAAGACAAGAAACGTATTTCAGGAATACTCATAATTATCAAACTACAGATTGTTAGAAAAAATTATTTATAAATCGTAACAATTAAAATAACACTAAATTCGACATTTTTTGTTTTAAAAGACGCCGCTCCTAAACAAGAGCCTTAATTAAAAAAATATGCCTCTACTCGAAGAAAAACCGGAGAAAAACCCGGGCCAAAATGCTAAGAAGCATTTCTCTTACAATACTAATTAAAAATTTCATATTGCTATAAGATGTATACATACTAAACTCCACTGCTCAGTTTCTTGTTTGTAGTTCTTCCTCGTTTACTGCCACATCCCCCCTGCTAACTCTGATTTCTAGTGGCCGTACCTCGATAACTCATAAGAAGTCCGGGAGACTTGTTGAAACGACGGCAGGGCATTCTCACGTCACATCTCTCTGCACGATTTGGAGGAGTCTGCTGCGCTCCATCACGCGCAGGTGGCGCTCATCGCGATACCCTCTGCCGTTATAACGAAGAGATCCTCTGCTTCTCCCCTCCACCCTCGCACCCTTCCGACGACGGCGACCGCCGAACCTCGCATTCCCAAAGTCGCTCCATCATGCCTCCGTTTTATTAGAAGCAAAGCGACCCACGCGATATCGACCTCATCTTTCTCTTCTTCTCGAATGCCTCCGCCTTCCGTTACTACCTCATGCTGTGCAGTCTCCACTTCATCTTGCTACTCAACTCTGGATCCACTAACATCTCATTGATATACATCGACGCTTGAAAGATTCAGAACCCGGATATCAAAGTGTGCCATATATATTCTCTAGTAAAACTAATGTGCCTTAACCGTCTCTCATGATACTGCAGAAGACGGGTTCGAATTGGGGTTAAATACCAAACCGAATCCAATCACACATTTTCAGCTTATTAAAACAACACCGTTGCAAATATTAGCCTAAACGACGTCATTTCGATTAACTGATAGATCAACCGATCAACCGACTTCACAACACAAACCGACCAAATCCGAATATTTGGGGTCGGTTTCGGTCCATTATTTGCTCACACCTAGTTTGAATCCCGCTGAACAATATATGAGTCATCAATTTCTCATCCTCTCAATGTGTCATTGTTATTCTCATATTTGTCAGGCTAACGTCAACCTCCGCCAAGATAAACTGGCCGCGGTAGTATTCAATCTTGGTGTAATTAGATTTAAATAGATTAAAAGAATTATATTTAAATAGATATAAAAGACCTCTATATTTCTTTAAGCACACAGTCTTCTGTGTTTTTAATAACACCACATAAAACACACGTGACACATAATATAATTGATTGTTGTGATATGATTGTTCTATAGTCATGCTCCTAAAGATATCTTCATATCTGTAAGACGAAACGTTGTGTACACAATTTTAGATGTTTTTAACCTACTTTTTAAACACGTTGTGCTTTAGTAATTGCATTTATATCACAACAATAAATTATATTATGTTTTACGTGTGTTCTATGCGGTGTTTCTTAAGCAGAAAACCGTCTGCTTAAAGAAATATAGAGGTCGTTTTTATCTATTCAAGTATTCAATCTTGACACGTTTCTGTACATTCTATCTGTAGTCCCATTCGTGTCCTGATTCTCATGCTGGAATTGGTCTCAATGTCGTTTCTTGGAAGTAAAGTACCAAAGAACGAAAGAAAAGTAACGAGGGAGGAGCCTAAAGAGCACGTGAAAGTGCAGGAGACAATACCAGCATTGCGATACAGCCGACGCTTCCTCTCGCTGCAGACACGTGAGAGTTTAATTCGTATCATCAAAATCGTAGCATAGCAGTGAGTTTACGCTCGAACGCTGCCACCTACATCAGCCTATGCCAAGAACCAGCAATTGATATATCAACAGTGACGGTCAGAGGGCTTGATCTCTAACCTTTGGCACCACGCCTGACATCAACTGAAGTTAGCGTTTCTACGGGTTATATCGGTAATGTCCGTCTAGAGTGGTTGGAGATACAATAGGCCATCCCCCACAGCAGACATTTGACAACAGAGTGCTTTCGCTCCTTTGGTTACGTCTCGTTACTTTTCTTTCGTTGCGAGGACTATAATTATTCAGTCACCATTCCTAGTCGAAAAGGTTTACGAAAGAAATGTAGGCAAAACAAGGAATAAAGTTTCGTAAATTAATATTGTGATGTTATTGCAATGGACTTGTGTCAACTTAATTTCACAATTTTGGTACAATAAAATGGTGAAACACTACCAACGGCAAGCACTTATATACAGTCTCCCTTAATTACCATTTATATTTTAATCCGAAAAATATATTTTAATAACTACAACTATCACATATTCATCCCATTTTGAAATTATTTACTGATCATCTGTGCTACTGCAATTTTACTTTAAAAATTTCCGTTAATATTTCCTATCTCAAACTTTTATTTATTCAGTTTTCGCACTGTGGTCGAATCTCTTGCAGAATAAGTTTTTTGTTTTCAAAGAACGTAGAAGACATGGATTTTCTTTTACGTTTAGCGCCCTGATCGTGACTTGGTCATAGATTAAATCATGGCTGAAATATAAAATCATAAGTTCACATTTATATTTATTTTATTATTTACTCATTCCAAGTCTACACATTGCACAAACAGGTGTTGCTCAATCAACATTACGGCACACTGATTTCGATGACTGGATTCGTCCTTTGTTCTTTCTAATGTGATGAAACTCTAAATAAGGCTTACTCAAAATATTAGTACAATTGAAAAAAAATCGAGAAATCCCGTAAAATGGAATATAATAATGTGAGACATCTACTGGTTAAAGGAACAAAAGAGGAAAAGATTCGAGAGGAAAATATATTATTTTCTCTCGTGAATTTCGAGAGGGATACGTGTCAATCTCCCACACCTCATCAAAATCTACGATGCATTTCCAATACCTGCAGAAATTGCTTCGTCTATGAAGCAGACGGTATCATACAGGAATCCTATATACCTTTGTAATGGATGTCTCCCACGCAGACGGAAACAGATCTATTATCTGCAGTGCTTTCATGCGCTCCTATTGCACTGCGAGTCCTTCACAACACCAATCAAAAGCTTCGAATTATTAGGAGGTGCAAATCACGATGACGCAGAAAGATATTGAAACAGTTTTACGAAGACAGGCACTTGGATTTATGCTTTTCTGATTCTAAGATAAGTTTTAAACTGAATGCGGAAATTGCTTTATTTGCGTCAAAAACATTAACTTGAGATCCAAGGTACAAGAATACAAGTGATCATAAATTGCAATTCAATAGCTAGTGATGATTCTCGAAAAGAGTCAATATCGACTTAAATGAGTAAGAAATGTATAAGTTTTTTTATTAAAACTACGATATGACAAAGTTTGATATAGGTATTCGTGAACTTTTTACACGATAATTTCATTTAACTAAAATTCCTGATTTCATAAAAATTAGGCTCAATTGCAAAGAAGATAAAACTCTCATGCGCTTGTCGATATAACGCCAAGAAGGAATATACAACGTAATGAAGAATTCCTCTTTCTAAATATTGAGTGAAAGAATAAAAAAATATTCAAACGCCTCAAATATGTCCTAAATGGAAAAAGTTGTTGTGCAATTTTCACTAAGATAATTCGCGACTAGACGCGTGTTCAAATGATTTGTAGCATCTGTAACTGCTGATATTTTGACATTATTTAACTGAACTATGAATTTTAACGCTACTTAAGGGAGAGAACTTTGGACACCTTTTGTAAATCATTGATGATAAACTTTGAACACCCGTATGCACTCAATTACATTCAGCGACTTACATAACGTCTGTGAAATAGATTATTTTTATTTTAGCATTTTTTTAGTATCTAATTATAAGGTCATGCATAACAATTTCCTGGTTTGACCAGTTAATGAATTGACTTTAGAATTTATTTTCATCTTTTGTACATTCTTTTAGAATCAATAATCTCGCCATCGCTCATTGTGAGTCTTTCCTCTCCTTTTTTTCCCAGTCGACATCCTGACCTCTCTGTATCTATTTTCTTCCCACACTTTCCAAAAACCTCCTCCTCCATTAGTATGCCCCCACTTCAAAGGGAATGCCGTTTGCTCCAACCCCACTCCAATTCCGCGTTCCTTTCATCGAAGTGAAATTAACCGTAAACGCCGAGCTGCTCCGTGGCGGTGCAGGTTTCCAAACATTGTGCTGGTGCCAACGACGGAGGGGTGGGGGAAGGTCGACTGTGGCGCGGCGGGCGGCTCGGATGCACAACACGAGCTCTAGCAAATGGAATAGCGACGCGATAGTAATGCTAAAAGCGGCTTCTGATAGAGAAAAGAATCTCTAAGGAAAACTGCGGGTCCGTAAGATCATTTTAGATCGAATGCGATGTGTTCCCAGTGTTGAGTCTGCAGAAGCATTTGTAGTGAATTCTTTTGTTCTATCATGGTTCACAGGAAAGTTTAAACTGAACAACATTTTTTTTCTCATAAAATAGTGTATTCTCTTTGTTACACGCAAAACTCCATTGAAGAGTGATATATTAAAAATTACAAAAAACATACACGGTGAACTTATTACACATTACTTCGATAAGCTTGTCTAAAAACCATATGAGATCTAATAATGAATTCTGTGCTAACCCCTAGAAACCTCGTCAGGAAGGTCACAATCGAAATTTTTAACGTATAGTAAATAATAATTCGAGAGGGTTATAATTAATGGTTTTTAATGAAGATACCCCTATCGTTTGGAACGAATTAAATATTAAGACATTTTTAAACAATTGTAAGAATTATAACAAAACTCCTGTAATAAAAGATGGTAGAAAAACTCCTGTTTTGTTGTGATGATATAAAAATGATAATATTATGACTTTTTTATCAGTGACTTTAAATTTACAACCTGAAAAGTATCACTGAATAAAATAATGTACATGAACTTGATTTCCGGCGAGAATACACAACTGACTCGCCACGTGAGCGTTTAAAACCGTCCAAAAAATCCTTAATATGAGTGGCAAACAAATAAACCCCACTTAATACTGAGTGTAACTAAAACGTCAACTGTTCCCTTCAGTCTACGATTTCTGTGGAGTAGCCTGCATCCCTAGATGGTCCACATCTGCACGGCTCTGACGCAGAATTGCGCGCACACGTTATCACTGGAACCTGGCAGCCGACACACCGCCCTCAACGCGATGTTTCGCGCTGCAGACTTATCCACATCGTCCCCCTCTGACCACTTCTCCTATGATCCTGGTATAGGAATGTCTCACGTAGTTCGTCACTCAGAGAACAACTATGAACTTGATTCATAAGCGTTCACAAAATGACTGGCCACTTGATCATTCAGAACCAAACTGTCCGTCCACTTCCTCCTTCTTCTTATCTTATCTCAGTAGTACCAACGCACACTAATTAAAAAACAATAAATTTGATATAAATCGAAGTATTTTAACTTTACGGGTTGTTATAAACAAATAAAAAAATTAATTGTTATAAACAAAAAAATTCTAATATTTTTTTAAAAAAATAATAATTCCGTAAATGTATAATTCTCACTATATCCTAAGGGGAGGGAACCGAGTACTCACATCTATTGGAGCCATCTACAATAAAAACACTGCACTCTGGTGTTCGAGCAACAAACAAAACACCTTATTATTCATAATGATTCTAAATTAATTGATACACATAACACTGGTAAATGGTCACAATGCTACACGTTACTTCGCCTACTGCGCTCTTGGAATGTCTTATTGAAAGTCTTTTTACATAGTACTCAGCAAGATCTTCTTGATTGTGGGCTCCTCTGTTCATTACCCTCTCCTTACAATTAAGCACTTTAACTCTTGCACTCGGCCTACTGACATTTATTTAACAATTTATGGTTTACAAGGCCCAAAATAACATTAACAAATTCCCTCTACACTATTACACAATACACAAGATGACTCGTGATGTCGGACTGGATGAAGACATGGCAAATTTTGTGTTCCTGGTACGGACTCCCGTTCCTCGTGCCTCGTTAATGTTCGTTCCCTCTCTTCTGCCTAAGCGATTTTTCCCATGCCATTAACTTCCTATGTCTGTCTCGTTTCAGAGTTTCCCGACTCACTTCGTACTAATTTGTTATTTCGTCCTTTGCAACATTTACTGTTATTTTTTGTTCACTGTATTAATGCGTCTAACATGTCCTCAGACGGATCACAGTGTAACTTATTTTCTATTATCTATGCAACGACGATGCCTTCTCTGGCTTACTAATTTGCTGAAGTGACCGTTGACGGCTCATTAACTCCTAAAACGCTAATTACTGGACCTGTTCGAGTCCCTTACTCGTCTGTTCGAATTTTTTCACTGCACGAGTTCCCATTTATCCTTTTCAAACACACGATTCTCTCCTGCACACAAGACAACTTCAGGTACGCGATAGTGTTCATGGGCTAATTAGTTGCTATTAATGTTCGCACTTTTCACGCTCTGATTTATGCATTAATTGCATCGAGTATCAGTGGTGATTATTTCCTGATTCTTTTCGAAAAGCCTCACTTGTGCCTTACTATCACCGCACTGCTCTCACTACGAACTAGCGTTCATCACAAATTTCTGCGTGCGATCACTAACGCGTCTTTACACCAAAAATTTCTAGTCAGTTTATCAAAGAGAACTTTCTCGAAATTTTTCACTGTTTCATCAGAAAAAATAATACTCTCCCAATCTCTGCACCGTCTTGAAAAACAAATAAACTCTCTCAAAATTTTCTCTCGTCTCACTCAACAAAAATAAACTCTCTCAAAATTTTCTCTCGTCTCACTCAACAAAAATAAACTCTCGCAAATTTCTCCCCGTCTGACTCAACAAAAATAAACTCTCGCAAATTTTTCCCCATTTGACCTCAGTGCTTCTGTGCCCTATTTTTTATAGACAATTCGCATCACGTGACGTTCCCCTTCCTATCATTCCTTCCTTCTACTACAAACCCTATGCTTCTTTCCCCCTCTTAATTTTAATTGGAAGTTTCCGAAAAGATGTCAGTTGCTTTTCCATGTTGCCAATCACACGATTTACCTCCTCACACCGTGGTTTTCTATTGGTTGTTCCCACTCTCTCTACTTCCAAGACTTCTACATCTAGACGAAAGTCTGTCGGCCATTTTTTTATTTGCACTCTGCACATCTGCTCTGTGCGGCATGCTTCTTAGATCCCCTCTTTTATGGTTTTATGGCTAGGCGGCGCGGTACCCTCTCCGTCTGACATCACCCATTTTTGCTACAACTCGTCCCGACCGTCG
>NNCF01126165.1:520513-537947 GCA_002313205.1 Laupala kohalensis | reverse complement strand
TATATATATATATATATATATATATATATATATATATATATATATATATATATATATATATATTGAAATGAAACTCGAATTATTATCGCATCGTCTTGTGATGGAATTTCGAATACGTGTTGATCGGATGTGAGAATGCTATGGAAGGAACGCCAGAGGAGTCTGTCTTCTGATGGTGGTGGTCACGGGGCGCTGAGAAATCTTCGAAGCAACGCCATCTTCTTGTGGAAGTCAGTGGGGAGTGGATGCAATGGAATGTGGCTGGGAGCTTTCGCGATGCAATAGAGCACGAAGTGAACGCGCGAGGGATGCAAGGGGCTGTGGGACGTCTCAGCGTGACGGATGCACGAGTCGAAATGATTATATGACTTTGAGGATATTGCGTTGTTAATGGCCACTAGAATATTAGGTTTATGTGAATCCACACATAACGTACGCTGTTTTCAAGGACAAAAAATTGTTTCATAAATAAAAAGCGAAAGACGATATTTGAGCGGGAATAAACATTTTATTTAGATATCAACTTGAGTTGTGATGATGATCTGATTCATCTGATTTAGAAGGAACTACTTGGTATTGAAATTTATTCAGATCTCTGTAAATTAGTCCCTGACTAATCCACTTATATCAAGTCATCCACAAGATTTAATTATGTGGATAACTCATTATATCATTATTTATTAATGCATTAATTGCTGTTTTTTTAAGTGAAGCTAAAAGCGTTTTATTGACAAAGTGAAAGATCTATATTTACAATTATGTAATATGTCAAGCTATTTTCAGATTATTTTCCAGTGAGGCTTCGCTGTTTACTCGTTTTAAATCGAGAAAGAAAATTCACCGGTCATTTCTTTATTTATTTTCTTCTCAGTCGTGTTTATAAATTATGTTTTCCAATATCAGCATAGTATTTGATAAATATTGATATTTATTGAATTTTTGACGGTGAGTTTTCGTAGACAACGCAATCGATGTATGCTTCAGGTAAAAAATCTAATAATAAATCAAAACCAAGGAGGTTAATCTAGTTCCTCTATTATGTTTATTTATGTTTATTCCCTTAATTATGTTTATTTTGCACATCGTTTATATAATAAAGCATCGCACGATATTATTTAATCTTTTCAGAAAAAGTTATTTGATTATACGACCATGCGCTGAGTACAAAAGCAAAGATCGTTGTATCTACCGTTCAATTCTACTCTCCCTGTCACAATCTTGGTCCAATGATTCAAGTTGGTTTCCTTCAAAGTGATCAGTGGCGTTTGTCCGAACTTCTGCTTTTAGTTGGCGCTTCCTCTTAGCACAGAAGTCCGCATTCAATTGCAGCTTCGAAACCTGGCATTCCACAAGGGACTGTCTTGAGTCCAAGTCTCGAGACGCGAGAGATCACTTGAATCAAAACGAGCATTTCAGACATATGAAAGAGAGGGATGGTATTCGAAACGGGAATATCCCCAGATAACAAGGATTTCGTCATTTTCCGTTAAACGCATAACACTGAAATATACAACCAAAACACATGTAAAATTAGTATTATTTTTTTAATTTTGTGAATATGTTGTTTCATGATTACCAGATAATTACGATGAAATATCTATGGTTTCATTTATTGTTTTATGTTTAACAAATTCAAACTCTCGTTTTACAAATAAAGAATAAACATGGTTTTCTGAAATTATTTACAGCTCTTCAGTATTCAGTTTCTATTGCTGTGAATTTGGGAAAGCCAACCGTCTGTGGTGCAGATGTTAAGTTTGATACGTCATTCTTGGATTGATTCTACATGCATTTCTAATGTCTAGATAGTGAACTCGTGTAGAGCTTGGCCGTTGTTACGCTCGTTAGGTCTTAGTCCGTGGTTACAAGATTACAAATAAATTACTGACAGTGTATGCTTTATAAACCGCATACAATGATTTGATTCTAAGAACATCATATGTTTGTCCTTTCTATTTTATTTCGTTTTTTTAAATAATTAAATTCCATCTCAAAGTCTTGCTTTTTGTTGTTTTAACATTTTCCTTGTATTGAGAATGGTCGGGACCTGTTTTCGGATATCCATAACGTTGTGAGTTATCTTCATAATGAATAAAGGAATTTTTAACTTTTATATTATTCTGTCGTTATTCGGATTTTAGATATTTCAACAACCGTAAGATGTATAATGATATTTTTTATAAATGGAAATATAATTGAAACTACCCACATATTACTTGAGGTAAAAAACGTTTCAAAACATTTTCATCAGTATGTAAAATACACTCATTAGATGTTTGGTGCCTCGCATCGTAGCGAATAAGAATGCAACCTTCACTATTCAATTTTTACCGTCCAAACGTAATAACTTTTAATTAAAATATAGTAATTGTTTAAATATTGCAGTTGTTTGCTATTACGTGATATCACAGTATTGCCCGAAACGATTCGAGATTTGAATCGGGAACATTCGATACTGACCTTAGAACTTGATTTTTAAGGGATTTAAACATTCAATACATATGGAATAATTTCGGTATCTATTTTCTTGGTAGATATGAACAATAAAATTATTATTATTATTGGTATTATATTATTATGACCAAGTGGAGGACAATAAACTAATTTACTCTCCAGAAGCAAGAAGGGACCATCCCATTAATTCTGATCAAGGGTCCTAAGGCAGAGGCAGATTTAACATTTCAACAGACTCCTAACAATAAAAATAGTTCGGTACGTGTTATCATATTAACATAATACCAACAAATTTGTATTCAATGACACACAAGAAAGTAATTACAGAAGTACGTATTATTATCAGACTATATATTATTCGCAACTATTGATGATAAATCGTAACTCTTAAATAGCATTAAATTTGAAATTTATTATTTCAATAGATGCCGCCCCTAGGCAAGAACCTAATGATTCTGTATAAAATATCCGTCTCTACTCGAAGGAAAACCGGAGAAATACCCGAGCCAGGATGGGATAACCTTTTGGTGGGATTAAAGATTAAACATTCAATACATATTTCGACATCCAATTGATACACGCCAAATGCTGTACAATTGAAAAAAATATTATTGTTTTGAGAAACAAAATTTATTTCTAAGATATTCGGTAACGACATTCTTGCCCCGACAGCCTTCATAGGATCTCCAATAAGCTTCTCCTCTTTATTTATTTCATAGGTTTATGTATATTTAAAAGACGCAGCTGCACGCACTGGCTCAGGAGAGCGAAGGACCAAACCGCGACGTTTATATGCAGAGCATGAACTGCCATGCCACCTGGCGGTTCCTGCGCGTACCACGCGACAATTCCAGTGACACTTGTCAGCTGTCAACTGCTCATCTAACATCCTTCCGTCCTCAGACACGTCCTCACCTCACGGTTCGCGTTGAATTTCATTCCCACGTAGCGAGCTGCTAATTCATTTAGTGCAATTGGAGAATGTAGGGGATGAGGGTGGAAAAAGAACCAAGGATAGCTCCATGAAAATAACGTTGGCAGGAGATAAGATTATATCAAGCCCTCTGCCGAAACAAAATATCTTTACATTGCAATTATCAATTATTCGTAATATTTATTTGTTCATTCGTGGATTCGTCAAAATATGTATTTCTGTTTAACGTAATGTTGTAATAAATATAATGTACTTATTTAATATATTTTAACTATATATCGTCCATACCATGATACGTATTTGTGAAATAACAATTTTGTACTTTTTTAAATACTTATTTCTTGGTATTGTGTTCATAATATAACACGTAGCAGATTATTTTATTATTATCATGGGAGTTAGCTGAAATGTTCAATCCATCTCTGCTTTAGATCCCTTGATCGAAATTCATGTGATGGTACCTTGCTTGCTTCCGGAGAGTAAATTAGTTTATTATCCTCCACGTGATCATACGCAGTTTGTTACCGCTTTTTGTACAATAAATTTAATTTAAATCCATTTGCAAAATTTCCATTAGCGATTTCCTCTGAGATCATTCGAGGTCGTACAAGTACGTCTCGTCGTATTTATACAAACGAAGACATTAATTCTCACTTAATAGAAAAGGGTGTTCAATATGTTATTTCGCTGTTTCTCTCTCTTTCCAGATACGTCTACAGTAGAATATTTCATGAATGAATTAAATATTTTTATTTCATTTTTGAGTCGTACAGGATTGAGATCAGTGTTTCCACGTAAGATAAATTTACGCGGTCGATATATTGAGCATTAGAGAAATACATAATGTAGTTTGCTCTTATTACCTTCCTAAATAAAACATTCTACGGAACCGTAGAAAGACAAGAGATACCCAAGCAACATCGCATAATGTAAGCTGCATTGTAACTTGTAAGCTACATTGTCCCAACAGAACAATTGAGTATTTGTAGAGGAAAATCTATTGAAAATTAAAACTTGAAATTTTGAAGGGTTTCTGCTATTATATTTTAGGTGCTACTAAGAAAATATTCTCAAAATTCGTATCTAAAACGAGTGAAATGTAATTTTTCACATTTTCGCAATATTTTGCTAGTTAGTGGGTGCATTACCCCAGGTTTTTTCTTTGTGAGAATAGTTTCTTTTTCATGTGTAATACAACTAATTTCTGAAAACTTCGATTTTAGAAAGTTTGAAAGGGGAAAACTGTTTCCATTTTTTCTTTTGTCCAAACATTCAACAAACTCTAATTATAATTACTTATCCCCTTCAGCAGTACAGCTGCCATGCTGGTACTGCTGAAGGGGATAAGTACTTCCGGGTAATGAATTTTTCAGGATTCCTTACCTCATATTTTCATGCGTTTTAAAAGTACTGAATAATTGTTTTGACTAGAAAAATCAAATTCAACCCGTATATTAGTGCTTATAATTGATGATAATTAATTGGATTATAAAAAATTTGTATTCTCAAATAAGTACAGTTCGTGAGTTTGGCAAATGAGGAAAATAATTGCAAGGATATTTATATAATTAAAGAAGAAGTTAGAAGTAAAAATATGGAGGTTAAACCATTCTATTCAGCGTCCTAGAAGAATACTATTAACACAGAAATAACCAAGACTCAAATTAACTCAAATCAACTCGAGGATGGAGGAAGAAAAGTGTAAAGCTGTCTTGCGGAGGAATGATTGGAGTAGCGCGTAGCGAACGAATGGGTCTGACGTCCCGTCAGGCGAGACGACTTCCACCCGCACGAACAGAGGCCGAGAGAAGAAGTGAAGGAACGATAAAAGCGCGATGGAAAAAACACAAAAGATAAGTCCCACACACATTAGGTTCAGGTTTTTCTCTTCACTTTCTCAGATTATTCGATCAAGTTCTACAATAGCCCTTTATCTCCCTCCTGTTTAAAAAAAAGTTACCTGTAAGATTGTCCAATATATTGGATGGAAACGACCAATTTCATAAGTTTCCTGTAATGCCTAAGTTTTATCATAATAAATAATTTTAAAAAATCTATTTCATAAAAAATCATGATGCAAGGTTCAAATCACCATTTCTCATCGACAATTCAAATGCGTTGCGTAAATGTCGATATTTTTCTAAAAACTAAAACTTTAACATCGAAAAACCGTATGAGATTTACTTATATTTTCAAGGGATATGCAAAAACCCTACAAGTTCTATTCGTTACATTAGTTAATGTCAATATGCAACGCCCAATAAATAATAACATTTTCAAAAGTAACAGATTCTTTTATTATTATTGATGATAATCAATATTATTGAGTTATCAACTTTCGGGTCTAAAGAAAAGGTTTTGCTTCAAAAATTATATTCTCTACAACTTATATTTGACTCGCATTTAGTGATTATTCTTATAATAATACTGAGTGCCATAACCCGTGTTAAATGTATTACATGGAAATCATTTGCATAAACATAATTAAACAGATTCGCTGTGAATGATGAAGTATGGTAGAATTTGCATAGCCTCCGGAAGACAAAAGAGTGGATAAAACAGTTTCACAAATGTTTAAGCAACAAATAAAATCTCTTTGTTTTGCCCGAAAGACCAAGTGCTTTCAGTTGCCGCAGCATTACGACCCACTCCCTAGACAAAAAATATAGAAGAAAAATATATTAAGCGAATGGGAGAGGTGAGAGGATGGGCAGTATAACGGGCAACAATCCTAGGAAGAAGTGAATGAGGTAATATACTGAACGGTTTTCAAGTGTGAAAGATACGAGAAAAATCGTGGAAACGCGAGAAATTTACTATAATATAAGCGAAGATTGGGCCAGAAGAGAAAAGTAAAGAAGTAATGTAGGGTGTAAAAAATTCAGAAGAAGACACAACATAATTGAAATACAACTTACTCCCAATTTTCGACGTCTCAATTATCGTAAGAACGCGTCATAGGCGATACAAAAAGCATTAAATATGATCTCTTTAACATATTTCTATCGAACATACAATATCAAAAAGCATCAGACAATTTTATACTGGTTGCGGTATAGACCTACAGTATCTCACAAGTTTTTAACGTTCTTGTGATTTAGTATCTTATTAGTTTTAAAAAAATCACGGTATAGCAATAATACTGTTTTTTACTTTATTCATTTTCGTGGAAAACAGTCACAGAGTCATATCCAACGTGTTACCAGGTAAATTTACCACCGTAATCGATATAATGCATGGTTAGAATTTTTTAGGTTTCAGCTTTGACGTATCTTATTGTGTGTTTTGTGGACTATCATCGCCTTCGGTTATCGAGAAACACCGAGCCGAAAACTATCGAAGTAAATCGAGTCGAAATATGTTGTAAAAATACAAATACAAAGGAAAAAATAACAAGAGAAAAATTAGAGGGGAAATGAAGAGAGAACAAAGAACGTACGAAAAGAACGGAGATATAAATTGCCTGAAACGAAATGTGAGGAATGTTAGTGGTTGGGGAATAATGTAAAAGCGAGGGTGAGAGGTTAAAAACGAAAGAGAAACATAAACCTTAAACATAAATCCAACTCGTGCCACCAACGCGACGCGATACTAGCGCTTGTGGTGGCAACCCCCGCATGCGGCCCTTTTCCAGATCCCAAATCCAGTGATTCTTTAATTCGCTTGGCGCACAATGGACAACGCGTGGTGTGTATTCGAGTGTGTTTGGGGGGGGGGGGGACGCTGAAAGCAACGAAATGAAGCTCCGACCTCAGCAGTGGAGCGCAGTCAAGGGTCCCGGCTCCTTTAATCCAAGCGATATGTTATACAGTCGCAACAAGCGATGGCGGAAATTGCGCTGAGATACATTTCTATTTCATTTTTAAATCAATTACTGCATGTGAATCTAAAAAATAGTTGTTGGATTAAAATGTTTTAGCTTTATAAACATAGTTTTGATGTGTTATCTGCTCATAAAATATCGATCTCAAAAACTTGGAATATCGAATTTTGAGGAATATCATGGTTGAATAATTAGAGTAGATAAAGAAATAATTTTAGACTCTCAACGTTTTGATGGAGGAATATAATTTATCTTTTATTATTTTTTATAAAAACTTGTTAATTCTAAAATTATTACTTTATCTTGTTTATATAATGGACGTTAATAAAAGTTTGAGTTAATGAGATAATTTTTTGATGAATAGATTCCTTTTAGGCTATAGTTCTCATCATAGAATTCTTAACTGAAGAAAAAATAATCAAGTTCTGTTATCAGTTTTGTTAAAGTCATTTCATATAACTCGTTTTTCAATTACAAAATATCGTAAATTTCCATATGAAAGTGATGTTTATCAGTCCTACTTTGTACCATGAAATCTATTCCCTTCCGTCGTAGAGTATATCGCCCTATGTGCAATTGAGTGCAACAATACGAGTATTATGCGAGTTTGGTGTATGGTTTCTGTCTTTTTGTTTTTTATTTTTTCGGTTGTTGCATATTATAAAACTTCATTTATGACATGTTACTAGGACACTATTATTTATGTAAACACTTGATGAAGTTTTAGATTCTTGCTGATAGTTTAAGTTAATTGGTCTATGAAACGTTGTAAAAAAAATTATTTAATAAGATAATTATGAAACACATTAAAACATTTTCAAAACAACTCTATTATTATTTACTATATATGGTAACAATTTTATTTTGTCATTAATTCGTTTGAAGAAGTGGTAACAAATTATTTTTCCGTGGCAACTATTTGACTAATAATTTACTAGATGTTAAGTACATGTGTATACAAAGCATTTCGAAGATTGACTCACGAATCAGCTCGAATGTTTCGGTATATCTTCACTAGTTCAGAAGACAATATCATTTAGAAACTCTGGAAAAAACGTCCATAGAAAAAACGTCCATCTGCTATCGCAAAACGGCCATTGGTAGTCATATGAAATACATGGTAATCAATGGTCCGGCCATTGATGGCCACTTGAAATTAACGTCCGTTTGGCGTTAACAGATGGCCACTCAATGGCCATTTTTTAGAGATGATCGGTGTTCCATATCCATTTTAATAATTACAAAGACAAATTTATTATTCCTCTGTTTCAATTTCCGCCAACTCCAAAGAACGATTGTATATCATCATCTTTGAAACGTTTTTCCAGCATTCCCACAAACAAGTGCGACAGAAGCTATTAAGAAAAACGACCAAAGAATAATCGCTGCTCTTCAACTGTTAAGCAAGAATTAACCGCAATCACAAAATACTGCACCTTCGCCTCAAACAAAGGGTCGCTATGTTTCCAGATGAAAATACTCGAGGGCGTTGTGAATCCGTGAGAAAGAATTTGCTCACAGAACTTAGGGATTACACTCTTTAGTCTTTCCGCGTCGCGGTGTCTGGTTTATCTGAGGATTAACGTAAAACCCACTCAATGTATCAGGGACGATTTCCATTTCCTCTTTTGTATCTTTTTACTGTTCGCTGCGTCGAAGACGAGGTAGAATAGAATTTATCTTTCTTTTACATTATTATCTTCGTAAAATATTTATTGGTTTTCTGTTGATGCTTTTCCTTCTAGGTTAAATGATGTATGATTTTAAAATATCTTCCTGAAAATAGATTTATGATATAATGTTTTAGAATGTATTGTGTATTTTAAGACTAATTATGTTTTGGCAAGTGTTAATTTTGGGAATTGATTTTATTCTAACTCGCTTATCACGATTACTTATTTAGAGTAAAACCTCTTTGAACAATTTTCCTTACTTCTTCCTCCCCACAATGGGGAAGAGTGGTAAGAAATGGAAATATGGGAAATAAATCTAACTGGACGATATTCTTAATTTCATCATATATGTTCTATAAAATTAACGTATTGCATTAAGATTTGATGTACGTACATTCATTCAAGGTAACAATATATGAAGGTGTCATTCTATTGACGTATAATATTAATATGTTTCGTCATCTAGATGTCGCGTACCAGGCTTTCCCAACTGGGTTACTCCATCAAGTAACTAAAATGTTCTTTCATTATTATATCTCATGTTGTGATGATGAAGATAAAGTTTCGAAGAAGTGATCCCAAATAATTACATTCTCGCCGTCTTTAATTCGTTCTACTAACGTCCATTATATAATGAAAAAAAATTTAATGTCACAAAAAAATATTTCAAAAATTTATTGTCATGAAAGCAGCTTTGGCCACATGGAGAACAATAAACTAACTTTCTCTCCGGAATCAAGAAAGGGACCATCCCATCAATTCCGATCAAGGACCCCAAGGCAGAGGCGAACTTAACGTTTGAGCACACTACTAATATAAGAATAAAAGTAAGTTGTTTTAAATTGGGGCTGTACGGCTCGCCAACATCTAGTTATTAGAGTTCTCTGTAAATATATATAATATAAATAGTTAGCTATTTGTTATCATATCAACAGGATACCAAACAAATTGTAATTAATACAAAAAAGGTAGTTCACAAGTAGCATCGAAATATAGATTATTTGGAATTTATTTCTTATAAATAGTAAGTATTACAATAACAATAAATTCGAGATAAATTTTTACAATAGACCATGCATGATGCAAATAAATAAACAAAAAATTAAGACTTAACGACATTATTAAGAATGATAACATTTAATAACATTTATTTAATGTTATTCGTTCATACGAAGGTCTTAAATCTTCAATTATTTATTTATTTACATTCATTGACAGCATTTAGAAATATTTCCTTGTCTTATGTCTCTGGATCTCCTTCTCACGAGTTCTAAAGGGTGTGATGTTTCTCTTTGATGTTCTGACGAGAACTTGTGCAGGGTATGAGTAATTTTCATCAAAGCAATGTCATGTGATTTTCATTGCTTGAGGTGGCTTCAATTTTGTTATCGGAAACATTCTCTGCAGAGTAGTAAAAATTGGTTCCTATGAGAACATCATTGACTTTAAAAAGTGGATTGACATCAACTATAAATAAATCTACTTCACTCTCTTCCGCGTAGTTGGCGGTCGAGGGGCAGAGATGTTATTATTAACTGCGAGCTTTCCTCAGGTCTTGAAGGCCCTTATTGAAACAGTGTACAATTGTGTATGACAAACGGAAGGCGATGCGATCTACACCCCCGCAGTCAGTGAACGAATCCCTTGACACTCTTTACAAAAGTCATTCTTCCCATGTGATAGAGTTTCACCGTGGGAAGAAAACTATAAATGTGAAAATCATCAACATCCAATTCCATTCTATTGTGCAGATTTTTTTTCCCCTTCCTAAATTTGTTAGTCCTAAAACAGATAATTTTAATATCATTTCCTTTAACTTCGATGGTTTGAAATTAAATACTCCTCTCACTCAATTATTTCCGCAGAAAAATAATATTCAATTTATGTTTAAATTTTCTGGTAATACGGCACATGGAACCTCCTAAATGTCCATAAATTTGTATTTGAATATCACATGGTATTATTTCACATGAATATGGAGTTCGTAAGCATTTCTGCTGAGAGTGCGGAATGTTTAGTATTGTTTCATTGATAAGTTGTTAATTTTTCATAAACTTGCGAGAGTAGGAACATGTTTCGCATCATTGAAATTCATATATTTCTATTGATGAGGCATTCGCTTTTGTATTGGTGAAAAGGTATCAAACATGAAAATGAACTGCATAATTTGTTCGTCAATTACTTAAAAAGTAATTCCACTTAACAGTCTCGTTCAAAAACCTTCGATTATTGATTTCAATAATGTCACAAACTAAAAATGGAATGCATGATTGAAAAACTGAGTAAGGTTTCACTAAAATAAATTTACACTAGGCCATCACAGAAAAATTCTTTATGTCCGACGAAAACTGATTGCAAATAGGTTTTCTTGTCTACTATTTTACCTAAAAAAAAACAATTTATTTTCCAAAAATATATAAACGAACAGAATGCTTTGAATGTCTGGTATATTCACAAAAGCTTCTTAATTTTTAATTCATTTTTATTTACGTTTTCTGTCTCAGTGATATCTACTGAAATAAAAATAGTCTTTGGTATCCGATTTAATAAATGAGCTCAAAAGTTTATCTACTAGTATAAAAAAAGATAACTTTAACTTAGGTACACCATTTTTCTCACGTTTCATTGTATTTATATTCATTAATAACACCAAAACATATTTTCTAACTCGGAGAATTTTTGCTCATAAATATTCATTAAAGTATAATAACCAATTTACAGGTGATCACGTAATTTCTTTTGAACGAGGAAATAAAAATAAATCTATGAANTATATATATATATATATATATATATATATATATATATATATATATATATATATATATATATAAACAATATTAACAATAAAATCACCAACAATAAGACGTCCTTCGTGTTTTCTCCTGAAAGGAGCAAATTTTGAGAAAGAATATTTGAGTGAAAAAAGTACCGTTTTAAATTGTGGTGACCGAACACGTTAGTGCTTAGGATATTAAAAAAAAATCCAGATACTGATCCGCCTATCATTTAAACCAGGGATTTCATAGGGAGCACGTACGGGCATCAGAGGACGCGTGCTCAGGTAGGACACGCCGAGCGCGCTGCCTCGAAGCCAGGTTTCAGCCAGGGTTGGCCAAAAGGTTATCATAGAGGGGACTGAAGGGGTCGTACGAGAGATTTCATAGTGAATGAACCTGTGATTTTCTGTAGGATGAACGCTGCTTTGTTTAGTTTGTGTGAAATATTTGGTGACTAATTAAGAATAGTAGAATTAAATGACATTACCAAGTGTTCCACAAAAAAACGTAATACATTTTTATTTTTATTTTTCTCTATTGTGGTTTTCGTTGCTTGTTTCCTGTTCTGATTTTGCATTGCTTTACACTGATTGTGTTCTTAATCAAAACAAATATAGTTCTCGACCTTCAGAAATTTTCTTTGACGGTTCCACAAACTCGTTAGTTTCATTGCACGGAAGCTAGGAAAGAAATTTGTTAACCCCTTCCTTATATCCGACAACAGAAACCAATATCGCGATTCAGATCTCTGGACACGCGGAGCAACTCAACTCAGTTCGCGTGCCGTGACATCCCTGGTGTACACTAAAATAACAAGTCGGTAAACTAAAATACACGAACTGTTAATTAACTTCAAAATACAAATCGACGATAGTCAGACTAATGGCTCAGAGCGAAGAACAACTTGTGTGGTATAGTTCTGTAGCATGAACGAGAGTGAGTATATTGAGGGTGTGGCCGATCATTTTCTCGTAAGACTGACACATTATTCTAATAAACATGTGAAGATTTCTTTCAAAAAAGATTAATTAATTGTGTGGTTTGATTTTAAAAAAAAGCATTAAAAAGGATTTTGAAACAAATTTATTGAAATATATTTAGAAATTCACTCGAATTTAATTTCATTCGCTCCAACTTGACGGGAAAATGGCGAAAACCTGGATAAGCAACGGCCACACTCTCTCTAGACTCACTCTGGAATGAACCATGTCTTTCGCTTTCTATCTCAGTCATTGTGACGTAGTGAGCACTGAAGGGCATCGTGTTCAGTCAGCAGCACGTGACTCGCGTTACTCAATGCGTGGGGTTGAGTGGACGAGCGCGACTCCCTCCAAGCTCACAAATTGTTCAATCGCATCTGATGCGCCCACGGGAGTCTGCAACGCGTGTCCACATCCCTCGTAAGAAAAAGTCTTGGATGAAGTTGCTAACATTTCTCGAGTCAATGTTTTGGTTTATATTTATTTTCTACGGAAAATTTATTAGAAAAAATAATAATGTTGGTATGAGTTTGTATGTACGAAGCGTTTTCAGAAAAACGCATGTAGAATTTTGAACCGGGTCGATTATTCTTTTCGTAAATAATTACCTTAATTTGATATTATAGTAGATAAAACGTCTGACATAAGGATAGTTCATTAAAATATCTTCGTTTCAATTTGCATAATTTACAGTGTCTCATTTAACATGTAAAATCTAGATCGTTCCATACATACGAAAAATACTGTTAATATATTTGGGACCTTTGCATGATTTTAACTTCCGAGGCGCTTCACTTTCGCAGAGACTTTAATTTTGCTGTTTTACTTCCAATTATATCGTGTTGTGGATTTTATTAATTTACTGAAGTACGTGTTCACTAGAAAAGAAAATATTGTGATATCCTCAAGAGAAATCTAAACATTTTCTAAGATTTCATGAGAACCCACTTTAATTTTTATGATGTCAGGAACTTTTACATGATATTTTTGAACGCGACATGAAACTAGTCTATGAAGCGACATAGTCCTTTTCCACTTACGACAACAATATGTGCGTATAAAAAGTTAAAAAATAAAAGTCTACTTTCTGATATACGTAACATGTAGAGATACTGTATTATTCTCGGGGCCCCGAGCTGAGTTTGGCATTACTCCCACTTACTTGTGCCATGCTCCTTCCTTTCTCTTTTCTGACCTTCCTTGGTCACCTCTTGTTCTTTTCGATCCCGACGCTATTAGGGCTAGGGTATCTTTCATTTTCCTCTTTCCTCTTCTTCTTCTTTAAAAAAAAAATGTTTTTAGTAAAGTCGTGAGATATGTTGGGATTTGAGTTTTGAAATTGAAATTGAAATTGAAATTGTTTCTATGTTATACATGCTTTTTAGTATTAATTCATCTTTATATTTTAATGTATCTAGGGTAATCACTTCTATATTTCATTTTACTTAATGGGAAAAAATTGATATATATGCAGAAGTATGTGTAAAACTTTTCTTATCCACGTACAAAACTTGCTTATTTTCTTCCACGTGTTCATAATAATCTTTTAATTTACACATTGCATGTCTTATTGTGTGGTTCAGCATGAGGCTCTTACACCAAACCGTGGGATTGGAAATGCGGAAGGAGAGATGTTGGCTTTAATTACTTTCGCGAAACAAATTGTTTATTAATGTGTCTTTGTGGTTTAGTTTCATTTTAAAAGTCTGGTAAACTGAAATCGAGAGCATTGTTTGTTTTATTTAATTTGACTAGGAAGCTTTTTTTCGGAATTTAGATACCATAAAGCGATCTACATTAACCCCAGTCGCAAACGAATCAAATTCTTCAACATTTTACGAGATCTTTGTTGTGTGAATGTATGAGACAGTCATATACCATTCTATTTTTTTTTTAACCTGTAAGGGTGGACTTTCAAAGAAATATATTTTATCATGACTGCTCAATGTGGAGATGACTTAAAATCTTTTTCTCGTTCGATGCATTATGGATTGTGAGTGCGAGATAGTTTACGACCGACGGGGTGGCAGCAAAGTCAACTGATGTTTCGCATCCAGAAATCAATACGTGACATGGTTTATGATTCTACAGTATTTGATGTATCCTCCCGCGGCACATACGGACACTTTGTGCCAAGTTTACGTCTCTTCTGAAGAGGAGAGAAAATAAACCACGAGGCCACATGCGGCGCAGGTTGGGGTTTACATGATTTTTTTAATCAAACGGTGAAAATTTCATCACTAATAAGCAACAAAGGCTTTGTAGAACTCACATTTTTAGATTCACCCATATACAAATAATACTACAACGTTTGATTTTTATCATATGAATCACCAGAATTTTTTTTTCTTTTCAGTGTACTTTAAACTCGCTATAAAGACATAACCCGACAATTAGAACCCATATTTTCCTTCCTTGTAACATTACTGGTATAAAAGGAGTCATAAGTTTGGAAATTTAAGAAAAACACGATTTCTCACGGTAATTCATAACAACGCCAGCATTCCAATCATACGTCGCAATTCACATAAGTCATTAAGTTTACAGAGGAAAGACTGTCATGAACCATAGGTGAAGAAATTTTTGTGTGATACATTTAAGTTTACATACAATTTCTCTTTCAGACAAGACATTATTTGTATCTGTTTCTTCTTGCTGTCTTCTCCCCGTTGCGAAACTAATAATTATAAATACTTATAATCAGAAAAGTTCTCTTTTCTCTGAAAGGTGAAAATAAGTGTAGTTTTCAACAGCATCAACCTAACTGAGGATTAGAATTATTTATTGGAAATCAATGGTTGGATCCCTTTCAAATGCTTAATAATGAGTATTCATCGCATTTCGAATCCGTAAAAAGTATTCTAAGTCAACAATTAAAACAAATGATTGAAAATTTTTGTCTTCAAATATATTTTTAAACATGAAATTTTTTAAATTATTTACCTACATAATTTTATGAAAAAGTAGAATTTTTATTTAATTTAAATTTAGTAAGTTAAAAGGAAAATTATAAAGGTTCTTGGATGATCATTTGTAGATATAAATCACTGCCAAAAATAAGTACGCGAAATTAGATCCCGGCCATACGAAGATTGAAGTCAGAACATTCCAACACTTATTCATAAATCTCTTTAACCCTCGTGCACCTTTATGGAGAGTACGATCTAAATGTGGATCTCCATAATGCTTCCTCATACATGGCA
This sequence comes from Laupala kohalensis, assembly GCA_002313205.1. Taxonomy (NCBI): domain Eukaryota; kingdom Metazoa; phylum Arthropoda; class Insecta; order Orthoptera; family Trigonidiidae; genus Laupala; species Laupala kohalensis. Next base: position 522,100 of record NNCF01126165.1, on the reverse strand, counting down.
TTTGCATTAATCGCTCAGCCGCGCCAGAAAAAATAGGGACAAAAATAAGAAATCAAAACCGCCCTAATTCAGCGCTCACTAAAATGAACTTCGATCAACAGCACTTCCTTTTTCCTCCTTCCCATTCTGCGCCAGTCGTAGCGCCGTTGTTTCCTTTGACAAATGGCTGCTATTTACCTTTCTGACGTCAGAGCAGCCTGAATACTGACGGGAGAATGGGTGACGCTGATGTGGGCGGAGGGGGAGGGGGCTGCGCGTGCAGCTCTGGGGATATGCGGAGGGGAGTTGAAGAACGGCTCTCATCTAGATGAACGGTACAGAGCGGCGGAATTGACTCGTGCGCACTGCTCGCTTCTTGAACTGCTTTGCTATAGTGTGACCTCGACTACGTAGGTCTGTCAGTTTCATCACGGCCATGAAACTGTGAGCAAGTTTTTGATAATTTCATAAAGAATATTTGTAACTCTAAAACTATACTTCATTTATTTTAACGTGTTAAAAACGATGGGCGGAAATTAAAGTAAGACAGCGCGAAATTTTAATGTAATATCAATTCAAAAGTCAAAGTACGTCTTTGGAAGAAAAAGGAGCAAAAGAAGCACGGAGAAGGTTGATCACAGTTTTTCCCTATTCTTTAAAAAATATGAGGTTTTCTCAAATAAAATTTCACTAATATTTCTGATGCATATGACAATATTCGAGAAAAAGGAGAGATAATAAAAAAAACAAGACTTTTTTCAATTTTTTTAGTATTGAGAGAAGGGAGAGGGATATTGAAATGAAAAATTTTAGTACCTAAATAATTGAGTAAAGCATACATTTTTTCAGTTATAAAATGTTCAAACAATTTGAATTTGAAACAAAATTGATACATTTTCTAATTATTGTCTAATTGTTGAAGGAAATTTTGTAATAGGAACGAAATGAACGCGGAGAAAATGATAATAAGAATTTAATGAAAACAACTTGAATTCTCTGCGTCAGAATCCCAAATACAAAGTGACTGATAAAATATAAAATTCCAATTTTCAAAACAACTCATATATAAAATTATTAATTTATATATATTGTGACTTGACAATTTGTTTCTCTAGAAACAACTGCCAAAAGAGAAATATCACTGATTATTGCGGAGTCGAGAGGAATCTCCGGCCGTGCGGGCGGAGGGAGCCGACTAGTCTCTGAGGCAGGAACACGTAGCAACAATCAAATTATTTATTACTAGAAAACAAAATTAAATCCAACTCAATAACAAAAAAACGTTCTGCCATCGGAGATTCCTTGTTCTCGGACTTCAGGCAGCTCAGCGGCCGCGAAGTTGGAGAACGCGGTAACCTCCTTGCGCGCGGAGTAGCGTGCCCGATGCCGGCGCGAGCCGTCGTCTTCTTTCACCCCGAGAGGAGTCTCTCTTCACGCCTGTCTCCGATGCCGTCGCGAGCCGTCGCCTCGTGCAACGCCAGTCTAGTTTCTAGTGTCGTGTCATGTCTTCTGATGTCGTCTTGTGTCTCACGCCGTCTCCACAGTCGCCTCGGTCGCCGCTGTCCTCTTCCGATTGGCGACACTGCGGTGATGCACTGCGCCGGTCGC
>NNCF01126165.1:499411-520393 GCA_002313205.1 Laupala kohalensis | reverse complement strand
TTTTTTTGCAAGAATGTTTTTTCACCCTGATCTTCATATAATTTTCGATTTTTCGTAGAAGCCTTTATATCAATTTTTGTGAGGGGATTTATCTTTTCCCCAGCCATGGTAAGGTACTACATCATCCATTACCAACAAAAAGAACATTGAATTGTTTAATGGATTTAATTTCTTATGGACCGTTTCTGTTATTATTTTATCCATCGTATTTACCCACCTAGACTGAGGCTAGTTTCATTATTTTCTATTGTTATTTTAAATTTTGTTAAATATATTATCTAATTACATGCCAACGTTTCGAATTAGTGCAATATATAAAATATAACAGCAAAAGAAACAAACTAACCAGGAATGTAATAAAATAGTTACTGCTGTTTATTTTTAATTTCCCAAATTTTGCTGTCATATGAAAATAAAATTTTGTTCATATTATATTTCCAACTCTTAACAGTATAAGTTTCGTTTCATCTCGCTCAGAAAAATTTGCGGGATTACGTATAAGATATTTGTAAAAGTCCCCGTATAAAGAAAGATACACGGTATGGCAAGGGCACCACTACCGACAAGGACAAACAACGGCTGTAGGTAAAAATAACGGATAAGCTGAATCCATATATCCATGCTGCACGGTAATAAACGGAAAGGCACTTAAAGGTTGTACTTCATATGAATCTAAAAATGTCTGATTTTATTTTAACGTGTAAAATAACGGGTATTATTTTAGTTCCTCTTATAATAAAAATCATGGTTTAATACATGTGACTCTTTTTTTTATTTTAATTGTTTTATGCAACTCGGCTTCTCGACCTTTTGGCCATTACCGGGGCTTTTTCTATCTCTCTTTGTATCTAGATGATATATCTGTACGTATGTGTTTTTTTTCTTATATCTCTCTTCAGTTCTATCGCGAGGAAGCGGTGAACCCCCTACTACCTACCTGTACACTTTCTTCACATATCCATTATTTATTAACATATTCTTAAAATTACCTATATCCTACTGTGCAATATATTCTGTCCAATTCCATCACTATATATTCCATGTTTCTTTAGCTCTTTAGCTTTAGCTTCATCCATTGTGCCCTTTCTTCTTCTACAATATTACAATTATGTAACACATGACTTTTTCCTCTTCGCCACATGTACACCATTTACTTGATGTTAGGTTTCTCTTATACAAGTAGTCCTTGAAATTTCCATGTTCTGTTAAAATGTCTTATACTTGCGGTGTTGGCTGAAACCACTTCCTATTTTTATGGCTTAACTTACCATCCGTTATGAATCTATGCGTTTCTCTTCCTACTTCAACCTTTTCCCATCTTATATTCCAGCAAATATACATGTGACATGTCCCAAGTGATCTAAAATGTTTTAAATAAGTATTATTGTTACAGTTTGATATCTTACGGCATAGTTTAAATGTGAAGATTTTTTTCTCCTGGAAGTTAGAATCCAGTAACAGTTACCTTAAAAGTTTGAAATTTCGAATGAATTTTCATCATTTACTATCATGAACGCTAATTTAAAATGTTTAAACAAACTCCTGAAACAAATTTTACTATGAGTGTGTAATCTAACTGTAATATTCCATAATAGTGAAATTCGTGAACTACATGAAGTCCATTAACTTTTGACAAGATATTACGTGGAGTACAACCTTTAGAAAGATTATTTGCGCGAGTTACAAAATTAACGCGAGCAAATATTCAGTTTTTTAACAAGTATCTGATACAATATATAAACGAACTACAACTGATGTAAAACAATTAAATTTGGATTTAATTGTTGCAGTGAATTAGAAGACTCTTATCAGTGATATCTCCTACACATATCCTCCCCAACTATCAAACTCAACCTCAATAGTACATTAGACATTCTACCCTTCCCCCTCCGACGTGTGTTGTGCATTGGTTGTGCACAAAGGGCATAATGATCCCTTGGACAACAGGCAGGTAATGTGCAGGTGTCAAAGACACGCGACCGTCTCTCTCCATCCGTGTTGACCTTCTCCGCTTCCTCCCTGAAAGCTCGTCATTTCTCCAATCACATCAGCCTTTACAAAGAGGTTAAGGTACAATAATTGGTGAATGAATTGGAAGTCTTGAGGGTCGAAACTTCACATAGCGGTAGACCAAGGAAAATTTTTAGAGGTTCTCGCGACTGGAGTCATGAAATACTTGGCTGTCCGGTTGATACCACAATTTGGTTTCCGGTCGTTTAGGAATAATGTGTGTCGGTGGCGGATACTGAGAACTACAACCCAGTATTAAAATGTCATTTTATCGTATAATACTTGTATTATCCTCTGAACGAGATATAAAATCTATCGCCATTGACATAACCCTATGTAAGTCAGGAGCCATATATTAGAATGAAAGAAAGAATAGTTTTCGTTTAAAAATTATCGAATAATCCGGACATGAAACTGTAGGCTCATATTTAATCAATTATCGGAAGTCAGAGTAAATTAGTAAGATTTGGAGCTGGATAAGTGGTGCACTTTGGCACTTACCCTATTGGGATTTCTGTTGCTCCGCTGATTTTATCCAGCTCGAAGCGCGTGTGGGTGTAACCAGTCACATGTGTTTGTAATTCAGAAACTTATCAATTAATATACGATTAGAAAATAAGACTACTCAAAACGACCGAATAAAAAAGTGAAATAAACAAGTTTACATCTCGCAAAAAAGAGGACGTTGACAATTTTTGTTACGGGGTGCCGATTTAACTAGGCATCTTTAGATGCCGGACACGTTCCCCTGTGACAACTGAAATGAGAGGCACATTATTTCCTTAATAACAGTTAAAAAACCGTGTTGTAGACTTTGAACGGGAGTCGTTAGGTCGGGAGTGGGGCTTCCCTTGCGAAACTTCAGCGTGTGAATGTGGCGGGAAGCAAAGCGCTGCACACCTTCTTGAGTGCCGACTTGCCCCAGCGGTGTGCAGTGTACAGGACTTGATCGAAGCGACTGGAAATGCTCGGTACGAACCCCTGTCTCATCTCCCATTTTCATTCAACGAAACGTCATTTAAATAAGAGAGTCAGAATTCAGTCATGCCAATTCTTGTAAAGTAGAGTTCTTAATAAAAAGAGAACCACCACGAGCGGAAATATAATGTGGAATGTCTCATATTTCCAGAAAATATTACACGCGGTATCTCTTACTGTTTTCAATCAGCTGTAGTAGGTCACATGATTGTGTCGTGTCTTCCTCCCTTTCTCCGTATCCCACTAATAAGAAACGAGCATCGAGGGACAGCTGGCGCCAAAGGGATTTCGAGAATTTGAGCGTAGTAAATGTAGGTGTTTTGAGAAATAATGTGGTCTGATGTTGTGCACATCGCTGTCGGTTCATTTTCTGTTGAGGACTCTATGGAGAAGGAGCAAACGCGCCAGTGCCTTCGTTGCGTTGACGACCGTCAGGAGAGCGATGGGCGCCTAGATAAAGCACACGAGTAATCTGCGTTGATGGAGCGACCTCTCGCTGCGGAGATTGGCTCTCGACTTCCGATGCCAGGAAGACTTCCCCAAACATTTCCCTCGCTCGTTATATTTCAACCCTCAGTTCCTTTTCTTAAACGAACTCTGCAACAAGTTATGACGATAGCTCTGCAAATAAATCGATTTTTGCTTTCCATTGTTATACAGGATGAAAGAGTAAAAACGAAAACCTCAAATATCTCCCAAACCAATGAAGATTTCGAAGTGTGGTTTTCACCGTCCTAACATCGAGATAGACGTATTCAAATGATTGGTTTCGTTTTTAGCTGAGAGATATGTATTGTTGTATTGATTTTTTAATTGTAACTTTATATTTCTCACAGCTCTTTCGAAACTTGTGAAATGGCAAATACAAAGATATAGCATTTATTGAACGTGAACTAATAACATTAAAGAAACAGCGTAACGAATATTTAAACGTTTCCTTGTATAAAGCATGGATAAGAGAACGGCATAACCCCGCTTGAGCGACGTCTGCCTAGCTGCTTGAAATGGGTGCAGTCTTCGGTGTACGTAAACCGAATATTTACAATTCCATAGTTTCCCCCCGGAAATAATTAACCATTTCTTTCGAATATTGAAACTGTAAGCGTCTTTCTAACATATTTTGTTGTTAAACTGGGCGTAAACTACCGATGAATCATTGCTACGTCACACAAAGTTATAGCTACCGCAGCTGATCCTTAGGTCGCACTTCAGTAGGATTAGATCGTCACCGTCGGCACTTCCACACGCATCCTATCTACTTCAAAACTAAGTTTATATTTTCTAAAAATGTACGAGCTTGTAATTCATTTTAAATTCAAAAGTTGTTGTTAATTTTTAACTTACTAAAAGCTTTTGAAATAATTGCTACTTAGATTGGTTGTGGAAAACGATATCAATATTTTTTTCATCAAAATTATTTTTAATGTATTTCAATTGATTCCATAATGCCTAATATTCATGTTTTTTTTACTACGGAAAGTTAACTCAAAAATCGCGCGCCCACGAGGTGCTAGTTGCAATTCTTAATTTGCCAACAATACATAAATTTCTCTTCCACCCTCTCTCTCACCTTCTTGGCCCGGGTTTTTTTCCTGGACAAACCCGTCCCGACCTGATCCGGATTTTTCTCCGGTTTTCCTCCGGGTAGTGGCGGATTTTCCTTGTGTGGGAATGTCATTATTCCCTTGGTTTTATTTATATCGAATTTTTAATGCTCAACTATCTACGATTTACTTTATAATAAGAAATAAATATCAGTACGTTTATTAAATAATTTATTTTATAAATACTAAATCCGCTTCGTTTATTGCCTCCCAAGTGGTCTTACGCAGTTTGCAACTGCTTTTTTTACAATAAAGTTTTACTTGCAAGTTTTATTTTTTCCATTTGTTGGGTGCCTGAACGAACTCCTCCTACTCGTAAACTGCTCCCCAAGAAATCGAAGACGGCATCAAAAGCATCTGACGCTGTGTCACAGACATTAAACTTGGAAGAATGTTTCTGCCCGATTTACGTATCGGAGACTTTGAAATCTGATTGAAGAAATTCTTAGTTGGCATTTTCTTTTTTTGTATCCAACCGTTTTGAAACGCAATTTTTGTAAGTTATGTATTTACTACACGTGTGTAAAGTATACAGTTTCCCTACGAGAGAGTATAGAAAACCCTGCAGAAGCTTTTACTTTTCGCAGACCAGCTATAAAACAATATAAATATAACAAACTTGTAACTAACCTAAGAATAACTACTACTATACATTGTTACTATATTATTTTTCAAAATGTCTTATACTTCATCACTTAAAGTTCATTCTTTCAATAGTATTTTATTTATATGTCCAAACATTTTAAGTTTATGTGCAATATTTTCTGATTTTCTGTGAGGTCATATTTTTGCTCAAATCTGTTGTGTTTCACAATTGCCGTATAATGACCTTTCTGCATATATTTAAATTCACTCTTTTTAAAATGGTTTGCTTTTTCCTTTTTACTTTACTCGGATTTACATATTTATTTTTAAAACCATTATACACGTAAATAACTAAAAAGAAATAAGTTTTTTCTAATTAGTATTCTCAATACACAACTCCTTGGCTTTTTTATAGAAAATTATTCATAGTATGTGATTTTATTTAAGTTCAGAATAAAGATGAGAATATTTAACGTATTGTTTAACGTACCCGCGATGTTATTTTAAATAGAAATTACAAGGGAAATAACTTTTGCTGTCATTGAGGTTATTTTTCAATGATAAGGAAAAAGCAAGAAATTTCAAGTTGAAATACATCAGTTTTTCAACATGGATGAAAACAAAAATAAATCATATTTTCCTTTTGCCAAAATGAGTTTAATATCTCCTGATGAATTATCTTTGTATATTAATTTTTCGAAAGGGTAAGCATTCCAATTCCTGGTCTCTGAAGATCCACGAAGGATTCAGAGACCACTACTGAGATATTTCTTTGACTGGACACGAAGGTTGATGTTGGAAATCTATCATACTTCGCTAGAATGTATTTTCTGAGATAAATAGACAACAAAGAAAAGCGAACGAAAATTATAGACGTAGATCCCGGTGACTCACCGTTATTCAAATCGCAGCCACCAAGTCAGCAACATTATATCAATGTACTTGATTAGTTTAAGTATTGTGGAAAGATTTTTTCAAATCAAAAGTTTAAAGTCTTAATTGTATTATTTCTAAACTGTGTTTCGACGAACAGGTCGTGCTCAAAAACATTTTTTTTTATTTACTCATCCATCGCTCGAGATTCGAAGTGTTATTTTTTTTGCTGGTAGAAATCTTCAATCTAGTCGACCCTTGTACAGTAGGGAGTCCCGAAAATTTTGTTTTGTTTTCTTTAGCGCAAGACCTCTTGAAACTTACGTAATTTATCGTAGATTACCAAAATAATTTTAAAAATGAAATAAAACCATATATTTAGGGTTCTACCAATATTCAAAGTTTTGAAAAATTGACATTTTTTTGGTGATATTTCGCTGTCCCTAATTTCGGCTCCTGAACTAAATATAAAAAAATATTTACTGTTTTCTGTTTAGGTGTAATACATACCTGACGTTTCGATTTGTATGCAACGACACGTTTCCAGCGACTTCGAATTTGTTAGGTTTCAACCTGAAAATTCCTTCAAGTTTCAACTTGTTTCGAGGACTTTCTTGACTTGACACGCGAGTGTTTTGTTCGTAGCCACAGTAATTGTTAAGCTATAAAAGTACTGTTGCGATTGTTAGTGTTAAAAGCGGATACTGTGATTTTTAAATAATGAGTTCGAGGCGTAGTGAGACTACTTGTGCTATATTGGGACCATACAAAGAACTTGATGATCGGCTGCTACCAACTATAAGGGACATCATTAAATTTATTTTATTTGTCAAAAACGACCTGAAATTGAAGTATAATGGAAAGGATCCATCCAATTCCGATATACATGCGATTGTTTATGGAGATATCAACAAAATTTGGACCAAAGATTCGATTCCAATCGTAACTAGGGAAAGAGTTATTCGGTTACTGAAATCCTATTTTAAAAAGTACCTCAATTTGAAAAGATACCCCAAAAGCAAACGAAATGATAGTTTTGATAACAAACTGAAGTATTTTAGAGTCATCTGAGAAGCTTTTCGACGTTGCTTCTTGTAAATGCACTTCATTTGAATCTTGTTCGTGTTTAAAACCTAAGAAAGTTCCCATCCATGAGAGTCTTGTTTCTTGTCGGATCAAAGAAATGACATGAAAATGGTTCTAAGCGGTGTTGACAAGAAAGAAACGGCTAGATTAATGAACCGACTGCAGAGACAAGTTGAAGAGTCAATAAGAACAGCAAAAAAGACGTGTTCTACTCAAGAAACCGATTTTGTTTCAGCAAATTGTGATGAAGATTCGGTGCGTGAATCTTCCCCAGAAACGAGATCCCAGAGAATATTCCGGACCTATTGGAAAACAATCAGCTGGTTGCGAAAATAAAACCGTGGTGTCTTTTTGTGCGATGGCTGGTAATTTGCCAGACTTGCCGAAAAATTTGCTCGATGAACTAAGTACGGATCAAAAGTATCTTTATGAGATATGTCAAGCTGTATCAACTGGTTCCTGTACTCCTGAGCTGGCAAACCGTCAACCTGGAAAAATGGCGCACTCGAGATGTCTTACTTCTGCTAATCGTATACTCAGACTTTACGTAAGTACTCTTAATCCATCAGAAAACGTGCAATTGCTTGTCAACTACGAGATTCAAGAATACGCTCTGATTTGGTTCCTAATCAAGCAAAAGACGTCGTTTTAGGACGGATCCAATCATATTTTTCAACTGATTATGTTCTCTCGCTTTTTACCCAAAAATCGGAGATCTGTTGTCGATTCTGTTTTCGAAAGAAATGCTGTTTTTATGCACCCAGAAAACCTACTTGTCACTATGTACTTTGATGACAGACCACATTCGGGAGCTGGCATTGAGAAGAGAATGAAAGCTAGAGTAGAAGCTGAAAGCAGAAAGTAGAACTAAACACTAAAATATTTAAACCACCAAAAATTAACTTCTCTGCTAGAGATTACACCGAAATTATTGTGGCACGAGTGTCAGGTTACAGCAACGCCGGTTCTTCGACATATTTCTAATGAAAACATTCAAATAATGGCAAAAGATAAGAGTTTGGAAATTGTTGACTTTCCTTGTCACACACAATCTGTCGAGAGATGTGTTAAACTGGTAACAGAGGTCTCACAAAGTGTAACTGACGCTACTTCTAGAGATGGCTTTATTAGGACCAGGTTGCAATCTCGAGCAGAAATGCCAAATTTTGGGTACAAAAATAAGATTAAATTTTAAGTTTTTGTCATTGATTATAAGCTCTATTTTGTTACCTAGTGCTTTGTTTCATTTTTTTAGAATAAAATACCTTTTAAACTTGATTTTTATATTATTGTAGGCATACGGTCTGTAAAATGGTAAAATGTACAAAACTTCAAAGCGCGGTAGAGCCCTCAAGATGGCACGCAATTCCAGTTTTTTTTACCTTTTTCGTAATGTGTAAGATTACGTAAATTTTGATACTTCTTGCGAAAAATTTCTTTTCTTGTACATGGACGGGACAGCCTATTATACAGCCGTCAGTGGTCCGAGATAGGACCGCTTGTTCAGTTGCTCCCTGAGTTGCCACGTTGGGCAGCGTGACTTGGAAATGGCAGTCGGTTATGACATCGGCCAATCGGGAGCAAATGTCTCCGTGAAGCAGCCATCACCGTCTCTTTCCGACGTTGAAAGGATCATAGAGTCCACCGTGCGCCTCTTCTCGAGTTTTTCTTTTGGTGTTTGAAAGTATTTGAAAAACAATAATTGGTTAATTTTTGCATTTTGGTCATTGAAGAAATAAAAACGCTTATTCACAACATGCCCACTTTTCTGCCTTCTTTATTTTGACCTTCATCAGGGCTAGTTAAGTCTTGCGTTCCTTCCTCATGAGTTGCACACTTCCTGGTCGCACGTCATCTCCTTAGCGTCGCTCACGACTCTGTGTAACATCTCCTGAACTACTTTTTCCGCCGTAACGCACGTCTAAACGTCACATTTATTAGCGAGCTTGAGTGCGCGAGCTGCCACTACAACACCTAAAAGCAACTGATTTTTATTACAGTATATTATTTCAAGGAAAAATTATAAAGTATGTTACATTTTTTTAAAAGTATTTTTAATAGTACTGGGAGAATAAAATGTTATCATATTTTAATATATGACGGAGTAATTCCGAACAAAATTTAATTTTTTTTCTTCTCTGGACATGACATGTCATGTCAAATATTAATTCTGACAGCATTGATTTACAACACAACGTTGTGCTCCCCAATTTGAAGAAATATTTGATGTAAATTATACTATAGCTCGCAGGTCCTAAAAAAAATTTCGCGGACCGCCTGTTGGATAGTGCTGATCAAAACGGTGAAACAATTTTTAGTTCTGTTTGAGAGTATTTCACAATGCAAAATTTCATCAGAAAATGAGGTGCTTGTTTTTTTTTAAATAACCTTGACTTGTTCCCTATTTTCCACGTTCAACATACTGTGTGCCTCGTGTTGCAGGGCGTTCGTGCGCATCCTGTGCGTGTGCTGTCCGCGGCGCGTGCGCAGAAAATACCAGCCCGCGCTGCGCTCGAAGCATCAGGTGAGCCCTTGCTGCGCATCAGTTGCAGCACCCGGATTCTGGATCTACTCTAAGGAAATTTCCTCCTCTTCCATTGTAGCGCCTAGGAGATGTTCTACGCAATGAAGAATTTTATACGGTTGCTATGAAACAAGTCCATGATGTTTGGACTCGCTTCTTCCGGGTACCTAACCGTGGAGGAGTGTTTGCATCGTCAACGTCCAGGTGAAAATTGCGGCGGACCGGGACTCGAACCCCGGATCAGGATGTTGCGTACGGACTTGGCAGTCGAGGAGGGCGGTGCAGTGGACAGCACACATGCTGCCAGAGCAGGAGGTCCCGGGTTCGAGTTCCGCTCCGTCGCAATTTTCACCTCCCCGTTAACGATGCAAGTCCGGAGTACGTGACGCTGAAACGTGATGGGTTTTATCAAGAGAAATTAATGAATATTCTTAGGAACAACCCGTGTTTCCTGTACATCGCTGTGGTCAGAAGATTTGCTACGTAAAAAACCGGGATTTTCCGCGGTACTTGCACTGTCGCCATTTTAACGACATCGAGTTATTACCAGGTTTAGGATTTTTAGGTACAAATTTCATACGTAAGGAAATGCTAAAATGAGGTAAAGAAAGAGACAAAAAGATGCTTTTTACTCAACAAATTCACTAAATTATCTTTATCCCCTTCTATTTGATTGAGTTGCAATCTAGTACTTTGTTGCTGATAGGATTTCAGTCGTTTTCTGGAAGTAGATATTAACTAGCGTGTTCATTGAAAGCTGAAGAGACAATAATTGAAAGTTCCTTTAATTTTTTTGTGAAACCAAGTATAAATGAAATGAAACTTACACATAACATATCTTACAAATTAAAAAAAATGCGCTCTATAAGATCATTGAAAATTCACAGTAAAATTCCTTCCTCATTCAGAGACAAAATATCTCACTGTGGTATCTTCACAATTAGTTGTAATTGACCCTAAGAAAAGAAGACCGCACTTAAAAATCCTAATCCCGGTTATTACAAACCTTAATATTTGCGCGTTGCAAATCTTGTATCGTTACTCTAAACAATTGCACTCTCTTAAGAGTCCCGCAATTTAGACTTTAAATAATGTTAAACATTTTGTATCGTCGTTTCATATCAATGTCTGATGAATTTCACTTGGTGGAAATCTAATATGAACGAAGATATATATATATTTTAAGCGTCACAAAGAGTTTGTTAAGAGTTTGATGCGTGAGGTATTCTTATTGGGAAAAATTATTTAGTATTGATCGTTTATACTTAAATTTACCGTTTTGTGTGCTTCGATATATCACGCATGTATTTTTAAAATTGATTAAAAGAGAAAACGACATAGAAGTGAAAGGTTTACAATTTAACAATTTTCTTTTTCAATTTAACAAATAAAATTTAACCATTTTCTTTTCTAGGAATTCTGACAGGATGGAGTCAACGATAATCGACCCCCGCATGTTTTGATTTTTCTGTCTTTCCGAAGTTCTGTGGCAGTCTTGTTTATAGCCTTTTTCATAGGACAAGGTAATATGTAAGCAAAACACTGTGACAGTCTCATACATTTATTATTTTCCTTCAACTTAACGGATTTTCCGCATAAATATATTTTAACCAGATCAAATAACCTTCAGAATTATGAATCGAAAAGAATGTTGAACACAAAGTTGAACTGCTTTATCTTTATATCAAATAACTCACACATCTGTTAAGTACTCTTGTTTATGGATTTTAAAAGAGTTAGTGTCGCCAACATACATTGTGAAGTTCTATAATTAAATGTTAATTGGTATAGATTATTGCCATCGAAAAGAATGTTCACTTCAGAATTACTTGCAGGAGAATCTATTTTGACCGAAAAGTAATTCAGAGTTACACAAAAAATGAACATTAAGATACGATGTAATGGTATATTACTCAATGCTGAAATAACTTTTACGAGAATAAAACTATTAAACGAAATTAGTATTGACCATGTAAATGTATCCTTAAATAATTGTTTAATGACATAATAACTCATTTTATAATTACTTAACTTGACAATCATATATGCTTAAGTAATAAGATATTTTTTTGTGTAAGCCTCATGTCGCATGGTGCACTTGCTTCATTTCATGGTACAGAATATGACAGTTCGTATTAAAAACTAATAGAAACACAACTATTAAATTCCATTTAGCTTGCTTTCGGGGAAAATGGTGACGGGTCGAAAGAACCTCAAACCCGGGAATTCTGGTTCCGACAACAGGGGTGCTGTCCACTGCGTTATCCGTTTCGTTTACCACAACCCGATCATCAGGCACGTCACCATTTTCGTTTGACAAACAGTATTAATCAAAACTTGGCATGAATGAATATGTGTTTTGGAAGATTCACCAGAACCTGGCATGCGTTAACCCTCTTTTTGCTCACGGGAACTTCGATTAGGATCTTAAATCGGTTTCCACCGACATCCAAGAACCGATCAGTCTCCTGAATTGATGTTAAAATCGGATCAACGATGTATTGGATTTCATCGATCGAGTGATCAAGTTCAGAATTAATCGCCGTTCGGATGTTGCCGATTTTGGCAGATCAACGCGGCTAAACTGAGACCAAGAGAAGTAAAAACATATTCCTTGAATGGGATCTACAGGCAAACATCTGACCAATATCACTTTAGTGAAATCTAGCAGATATATTTTCATAATAAAAAATTTTTGAATGGTTAGGCAAAGAGCATGTGCTTTGAGGTGGATGTGCCGGAAAACGGAGAACACAACTAAATTTTTATTCTCAAAATCAGACCAGCAATAACAAGTAAAATTAAAAAATACACCAATTAATGCCTAAAATGGGTGGGAGGATTTTGTAATTTCCATATTCAAGAACAACCATGTGATGTGGTGTTAGTTTTACTTTCAATATATTTTTCATTGTATAATTCAATTTCGGATTTCCTTTCACTTGAACTTACCGAGTAGAAACTAAAACAGTCTGATTGAGATCAAGAACGTCAGTTAGTTTAGAAAATGGATCATATGAACTCGGTTCAGACACCGTTTGGTAAAATCTGTGTCAACGTGGGGGACAAAATATTGAAGTGACGAACTAAAACTTCGTGTTTGTCCAACCTAACCTAACTCATGAACCTTTCAGCGCTATGGCGACACTGGTAGGCGGAGAGGAAGGGTTAAAAACCGTTCCAACCGATTAGACCCACCTCATAAGTTAATTATTTTCGAAAATCGGTAACACCGTGATTTTAATCATAAATATTTTTATTATAATAACAAAGCTTGAAGATTTGTTTAGAACAAGAATTTTGGTCATTAACTACTATATTTTCTTCACGTGTAGCAACACATTTGAAAATAAACATTTTTAAAAATTAATTTTTGTTTTACTGAGGGTGATTCTCCATCGATCAACCCGAAAGTTTTTACAGATGGTAGGATGGAATTACATAGAGAAAATACTACAAAGAATGGGGAAACCGATAGGCACCTCCAAATTACAAATTAATATGCACTACGTAATAAAAAGCAATATCATAATAATACAAGATGGAACAATACGAGTAGATAAATATACAGTTTAGATGCAAAGTTGATCTAGTTTCACATATCATTTCTTTGGGTGAAAGCGCTATAGTGTTATGCAGATACACTGAAACGATTTAGGAAACCATGGGACAGAAATTTGTTCTATATTCGAGGATTTGTTGGTATATCGGTTCCTAAGTGAAAGAAAGTGGGTCCACTTACTGAAGATAAGTTTATGAAGAAGTTGTCTTAATAATGTAGTTTTAAATGGGCTCTACTATTAGGTTGTTATGCGACATTTCATTGCTTTCGAATCAGGGTGCATTAACTTCAATCCGGAGAATTTTGTTTTTATATGGTAGAATAGCACTGCACCAAACGGGTCAGGTATATAGTAATTTGGAGTGCATTAGAAAAAAACTTTGAAACATTATTTTTATCAGAATTTTTTTTTCTCCGCATTTATTAATATTTTAAGTGAATTGATTGTGGGACGACCTTCAAAAGATAAAGCTACATTCCCTTTAATAAGCGATAGATCACAATAAATCTTTTGATATTTGCCTGTATTCACTGTACTTTCAAACGTAGATAACATATAATACAGATACCATTGACTTTTTTTTCAATTCGGATGTACTTCTGATAGGGAGATATCAAAAGTGACCGCTAAATTGATTATATTCAAGAGAAGAGAATAGAATTCTTAATTTAAGTTAATTTTCCTCAGTTAATGTGGAGTACTTGATTTTGATAAATTATATATGTTATTTTAAAACTATTGAAAGAAATATTACTGTTACTGATAAATATCCATAAACTTTATATTTTAATGATAATGCTATTTACTTATTCATATAACTCAACCTGCGTCAATCTTGCAACGTAACTTTAGTAAAAATAAATAAAAATATTTGTTCAAATTGTGGGTTGTGTTTCGAAACTAAACATTTTGAAAAATCGGTTTAATTATTTTTTTTCGATGCCGTTGTACTATCACATTGCAAAGAAATATCAAGGAAAATGCATTCAGAGTCTCACGTTCAAAAGTTGAAGCTGGTAGTTGAGAGAAAATTAATTAGAAATTAATTGACAGAAGAAAAATACGAAATTATCTTTAATAATGTAACCAACTTCAAACAACTGTGTTGTCTTTAATTTCTAGAAATAACTGTAATATTAACGGTATCCACTGTTTACATCCAAAACTCTTGAAAAACACTCTGTAAATGTTTTCAACCACTTTAATACTTTTTTAATATAAATATGAAAGCATTATTTTATTTTACATTTTACTAAAGTTAAAAACGGAATTACTTTCATGATAAAATACAAATATTGATAAATCATAAACAGACTTTTCATCTTTTACGTCTGAATTCCATATGAAAATGGAAGAGATGGAAACGTGTTAGAGTATTAGTGCAATCAGACATCGCAATATTGTCAAAGTGCATTCTAGAGATATTTAACGAACGTTGGGAGATAAGAAGAGGAGAATACTATACTCAGTCGTAAAGTTATTCAAGCGGACAGCCTTTTCGATCGCTAAGGGAACATTACTGATAGTAAAATACAATCCCTTTTTTTTTTCTGCGACAAGAGATTGCACTCTCGCTTCCGCCACTTGTGTTCCTTTTTACATCCAATGAAAATTTAACCTTTCAACCTGCAGAGGAGGGAGGTTGTGATATTTTCAACTTTTTTATATTTGAATTGTAATTGTAATATTTGAACACGAGAAATGTAGCGTGCTATTGAAGCTTATCTACATGCAGCGATCGGAGGTAGGAGTTGTGTTTTAGAACTATTGTATTGTATTGGGCCGGTTAGCTGGGTTTACCGATGTGGAGTAGTTATTGATACTAGGAGGAGCTGGATAGAAGAAGGAAGGTTTTGCTTTTCAGTAGTCACATCTATATGAACTGTGACGTTAATGTGAAAAAAGCTACAATTTTGTTTTCTGGCTCCACCGGGAACCGAACCAGAGACGACATGTTGATGAGCTAGAACGCTACCACCTGCGTCGCGGAGGGGCTTTATATTTGAATGAAGTTCATGCCCATTTTCTTTTATATTAAAATGAGACGTCCATTATAATAAAAAATAATTTCGAAATTAATATTTTTTAATACTTACGATTCATAAATAATATTTTCCGAATAATATCAAGTTTGATAAACATACTAACACGTACTTCTAATATGCAACTATTTGTTTTTTATTAAATACAAATTTGTTGATATACTCTTCATATTATAACACGTAGCTAAGTATTTTTATTCTTGTCTTAGGATATACTGAAATATTAAATTCGCCTCTGCCTTAGGACCCTTGTTTGCTTCCACAGATTAGTTTATTGTCCTCCACGTGGTCAAAGACAGTTTGTAACTGCTTTTTGACAATATTTATATATTTTCTTTCTTTCTTTCATACAGAAGCATATTTGATATGATTTCATAATGCTTAATTATTCAACTTTCCCTATTTTCTTTATTCATCTGTTCATCTAATATCTTGTATTTACGGTTTGGACCTCTTTGAATTTTAGTATTTAGTTTTTATTTAATCCTCTCTCGTTTAATTTCACTTTTGTATATTATTTGCACGTATTGTTTTGTTGGTATTCATTTTCTTTATTTTGTATTCCCTAGCACTGGTGATATTGACTACGAGAAGGAAAAATATTTTTAATCCAACAAACTTATGATAGAGTAAATTATTCTCTCGTTTTTATTATTGTTCTTATTTCGACATTGCTCTCATACTCAGCCCTGTCGCTGGAAATTATTCACCTGCCATTTAACATTTTATTTTTAACCAGGCTGCACTTTAGGAAAGGCAATGCAACCTGATCCCTTAGTACCCATTTCATCCCTGCACCACCTGTTACACTATTCTACTAAACTTGACAAATAGTATGTACTTTAAACAATATATGAACCTAATGTGTGAACTTAAAACAATATATCAACTTAAAACGATGTTAGAACTTATAACAACAATAGAACGTACAACGTATTATTGTTATTATTATTATTATTACTTGTACATATTGAATAGCCCATCTCACACAGAACCTCATAAACGAAGTGCAAACGTTGTACGACAAATGGAGAAGTTTTCACCAACATGGGTGTAAGTAGTTCAAAACCTCCGAAGCTCATCAATGAAGTGTGCTTCTTGCCCTTTTGCAGGAGAAGTTCGCAACTCATATACTGTGTGTAAGTAAAAGTTGAGGAAGTTTTGTGGCAGATAAACGCCCACTCTTATGATTGAGCAAAGACTTAAAATACGGGTGCGGTGAAATATCCCGAGTTGCTATAAGAGAAGACGAGATGAAATATATTAAAGAGAGACTCTACAGAGAATTTCGTTTTTTTTTCTCTTGACTTTACGGCTCGCCAACATCGAGGTCATTAGAGCCTTTTCGGAAAATAGATTCAAAGAATGTACATATTTCTTCCGTGTACCCTACACGTGGAGGAGATATGTGATAACTGTCGGTCAGGTGAAAAACGCGACGAGCCGGGAATCGAACCCGGGACCCCTGCTTTGATCGCAGGGATGTTAACCACTACACCACTCGTTCGCCTTCCTCAACTGTACACCATAGGTCCGAGTCTAAATGGTGTACAATTGTGGAAGGCGAACGGGTGGTGTAGTGGTTAACACCCCTGCGATCAAAGCAGGGGTCCCGGATTCGATTCCCGGCTCGTCGACCTTTTCGTCTGACCGAAAGTTATCATATTCAACGAATATTCGTAATATTAAAAGATAAAAACGAAGTCTGTGTCTAATTGATACAAAGTGGACTTCATCTATGAATTAACCCCATCGTAATTTATTGTTTTTGCCAGCGTTCAAATCCGCAGATAAATTTATTGTAGAAAATTCTCATTTTCAAGATAATGTCTCAACATGTCAGAACGTTCTCCGAATTGTAACTGACATGCTCCGCACAAGAAAAACATGTGGAAACAGTGGACACCAAAACAATTCATTTTCTTATAATCACTGAATTGTTCCAAGTATTATCCTACCTTCGTCGGTGCAGTTCGTCAGAATTTGCATTGTATCATAACGTTCAAGATATTAATCCGAAATATTTATTTTTGAAAAATATATATTTTTATTTGTATATATTAAATATTTTATTATGCGGTGGCGCGGTTCCAGCCATCAGTCTTCCCTTTCATGAAGTGAGTGAAGGGGTTCGGAAGGAGATATGTTGGGTTGCCAGGAGATGAAGACATTGAAAAGGAAATAGTTGCAGGGGGTAGGGTCTGGCAAAGACGAGGGCAAATCCAGATTGAAACCTAACCAGTTTGGTCAAAAATTAAAGTACGTAGGTATATCAATAAATAAGTCGCAAAACTGGATAGAGACAATAATAATCATTATAACTTCCTGACATTTTTTTCACTTTTCGACATAATCACCCAGTACACTCAGACTCTCTTTACGAGTCCTTGAAAGCCCGTTGCCAAGAAGTCCTTTAGTTGCTGTCGCAGCCAACGAGTAACATCTTGCTGCAGCATCAGTTTCAAAATGACGGCCACCCAAATGATTTTTACGAATGATTTGTTCCTCACGCTGCACTATGACTGCAGTTGAACACCTCCGCAGAACGACCAGGACGCTCCCCATTTACCTTCTCTTGTTAAACTTCTGGATCCAATTGAACACAGCTTTCCGTGTGAAACTGTTGTCACCATACACGGGATGCATTTTGCGATGCACGTCTTCTGTGGACAGTCCTTCGTCATCATTCAACCGCCATCGTGCGCTGGTCGCCTTTGACTGACTACGTGCCTACGAGATTTCACGCAATCAATACGACAAACATACACATGCTGCCATCTGCTGACAAAAAATGCGCTCGTAATTTAAAACGGCACAAGGGAAACACGTTTGCGACTTAAATATTGACTTGGGATCGTATAAACATTTAGGGAAGGAACAGAAGGTGGGTTCCGTGAAGGAATTGAAGGAATTGTAGAAATTGGTGGAGTAGATGCAGAGAAATGGAAAACAAAAGTAGTGGATGGAATGGAATGGAGAGAGTGGGGTGAAGAGTGTAAACAAAAAGGGACTATATTGTTAAATGAAATAGGTCATAAAATTGATGCGGGATGCAACCATGGAATGGCGGATAGAGAAGAGAGAACTCGATGGTGGTTTTTGATGAGGAGAGGAGTTTTATGCGGAACGACTTCACAATACAGACTGATGTTTAGAAAAATGGAAAGAAAGTGGGGAAAGGGAGAAAGGATAAAGGGAGAGGAAGAGTTAGGTGGAACGAGTGCATGACGTGATAATAGAACGAGAGAAGTCAACCGAAGCGTACAGTACGTCAACTACCGCAGAGTGAAGAAATAACCAGGCGGTCTGCACTCGAGAGGCGTGTTACTGCAGTCTCGCAACTGCATAAGAGAAGTGCACTCGAGTCTTTGGGGAAAGAGATGATGGAAGGGATTGCGTGGTGTCAGAGTGTTGCTAAAACAACGCGGTAATTCTTAACATGTGTCATTGCACAAACACTTGGTCGACACGGAATCACGCGTGAGCACAGGGAAGTGTACAAAGACGTAGAAAAACTCATTGAAGTTCGAGTTGTAACATATCTAGTTGAAACAGAATGAAAGTTATTGTAAAATTCGAAAAATTATTTATTTTGCCAAAGCAATTTTCGACAACCTTTCCATGAAGGTCGGAGAAGGCCACTTTGGTAAAATAAATATTTTTCAGTCGACAACAACTAAACATTCTATTTCAAGTTAAAACCACATACGCTACCATTACCTAATTATGATCACATCTAGTTGACTAATGAAAAAAAAAATACGATTAATTTTTCACTTTTGTATTGTAGAGACAAGTTTTTCATCACAAAAAAAAAATTTCACTTATATTTTCAACGGTTGAGTTAGTCGTCACATAAAAAAGTAGTAGAGAAGTATTTTTTGTGTTTTTAATTCGAACTTGTAGCACATGCGTATGGTTATAGTTAGTGGTTCCAATTGAAGTCAAGATTAGAATAGTCTCAAATACGAATCAGAATTGGAAGTTGGGATTTAAATATGACGTTTATTTCCTTTGCTTATGTTTTTATTTAATTTGGAGCAGTCGAAGTAACTTGTGTAAACATTATTAATGGAAATTAAGTAATATGAATGATGCATATTATGTAATATATAATAAAGCGTGATTGTAAGTTAAGCAAGAAAATGAGTAAAATGAATCTAGAATTTTGAAAGAAAATTTTCATGGGAGTATAATATGGTCTCCCCTAAAAATATTTTTCCCCGCAAAGACCTAATTTACGAAACAGGAAAATTGAAAAACAAAGAGTAATATTAATTAATTGAATAAAATAGAAAGAAAATAACTTTTATATGAAAGACATTTATATACAAGCTCCTCATATGGCAAAAAAAATTTGAGCAGAATATCACTATGATCATACCTTACAATGAAGAAAAGTAATAAACGGGAAAATATCCACTGAAAATAAGTAGTAAATATATTTCATACATCTCGCGCAAAATTACTAAAAACCAACACCCTGTCAGGTTATAAGTTTATGTAGCTGCTCTTAGAGAACGTAGAGCATTGTAGGAGGCAGGGAGAGAATATTTCGGAGGAAATTGTTGCTACGGAACATGATAGATCATGTACGAGAGGAGAAGGAGGAGGAGGATTGCAATTGGTTCCTTGAAAAGACTAATTGGATTTCAAATATTCGTAAACTTGGCAAATAATACGTGCATACTTTTCCATGTATTGAACACATACTCAAGTGCGTCGGAATAAACCAATATCTTCCCCATTTTATATAGAATATTCAATACAAGTGTATCAATTATCAATAAATCAGATTATCTCTTGGGAAGAAATCAAATATCCAAGTTTTGCAGTGTAAACTGTCGTACATGTTGCGTCAAACGCTCAAGCGATATATATATAGTCCCATGACAAGATAATTAAGTCTTCTATAGTTAATAAAAATTTATAATCAGACACTGATAGTGTTTTATTAGCACTCCTGCCGAACATCTTTATAAAATGATGCTAGCAATGGGCTGCAAATTTTGGTTACGACTTAAACTTTCTACAATATGTGATAGATACATTGTAGAAACACATGTTCGCGTTGAGACTTCTTATAAACATAGATTGTACGACTACCCCACCCCTTAACAAGAGAAGAATTTTCAGAAGAAAATACAAAAGGAATGAATTTAATTAACTATGAAAATAAGGGTTAACTTTTGTTTTGAGCTTTCCTACAGGATGTTTTTATCGATAATGGAGTTTCAGTTGTTGTTTTTAAATTTCCTCTTTATTCTGCAATATTCTTCTCGTTCTGAAAAACAAATTTCCAAGTGAGCTTAATAAATTAGTTTTGACAGCTCAACAAACCCTGATTTCATTCCGAACAGTGTTCTCCCAAGTTCTTCTCCTTAGAAAACAGTTTTAAATTTTTTTATTTAAAGAAAGTTTGTCTTCTGTCTCCGACTCTAAAATAACCTTTTTACAATTCCCGTTGTTGGAATAGACTCCAATAATGTGTATGTGTGAAATCCACCCAACAATAAAATGGCATGGTAAAATTTAATATTTGAAGCATTTGTGTAAAACATACAAAAACGTAGTAGACAGTACTAACTTCCAGGAATGACTGTCCCCAAAGCTTTTATCTTTGTGTCACATTTGACATTTGAATTGTATGCGACGAAAAATGACTGAGAGTCGTTGCGTGGTGGTAGCGAAATAATTGAACAAATTAAAATTACTTT
>NNCF01126165.1:487661-499273 GCA_002313205.1 Laupala kohalensis | reverse complement strand
AGATACGGACTGGAAGGCGAAGGGGCTGTCTCTTATACACATCTAGATGTGTATAAGAGACAGTACATATATAGGGCGATGTGTATCAGGGAATTCTTAGTGTATCGCGAGGGATACGCAAACTGATGTACTAATCTACAAAAGAAATAAACTAAACTTAACTAATATAATACACACTACTCATCACTAAATTACAGGAGTTAATAGATTGTGTGAAATACGTATGACAACAATGACCTAACCTACAAAAGCGCAGCTGAAATGTAACCAAACATGGCTGAGCATTTAAACCATGGGTTCTGGGCATGCGCATGCGTGTTTGCGACTTGTATGAGCGATATGTACATCCTAATGAAGCTCATACAAAATGTATCAGGATTTGTCTGAGGTTACATTCGTGCGACATGTCGAAGTGTAACCGTATGTCACTAGCTCATACAAATTACAAGTCGCTTATACATGTATACAAGTGTAAATGTACCTTAAGACTTCAAATTCAATTTAACCTGTTGCACTTGAGTTAATCCTGTAGAATAGTTTGCTCATTAAAAATTTAAAGATGGTGGAGCTCGAATTCCAATTACATATGAGCTCGACCGTTTCCCTCAAATTAAAAGTCTTATCTGAATACCCGGAGAAAAATTTATCGCGAATACGTTTGAATTCTCTCTAGAATCGATTCTCCGTCGCCGATAAGATTCATCTTTTAATAATAATAATGAGATGGAAAAAATCTGAAGCGCCTCCCAGTTAACTCTTCAATACTTCTTTTTAATGGAGGGATTTATTTTCGGGATGAAAGCTATTTTTCTACAGTTGACTGAGAGAAGAATTAATCATAGGATTTTAAATTAAGAGAAAAAAACTTTTATAATGATTTTTCTCTTTGTTTGCTTCTTGTGACTTCTGGAGTTGCGTTTTGTGAGCGTTGATTACTTGTACAGTTCTGAGTGTCTAAAATGAATTGAAACTTTAGTCGCCTTCTTGTTTAAGAGTTTTGAAATGCATCTAATACCAGAATTCTGATGATGGATGGAGAATTAATATTAATTTCTGATATGAAAGAACAAAGCTTCTCTATCTGGTCATTTAAAGATTGTATTAGTCCTGATGCGGAGGCAAAGAAACATCGAACGAAAGTATGAGGCCCGGCAAGTCTAGTGATGCTACATCCTTCTTGGAAAATTACTCAAATTTATAGTATATGTATTTGCAAGAAACTTCACTTAAATCTGAAAAGAAGTGGTTTCTCAATTTTAAAAAATATCATACAAGAGTTTCCTTTTAAAGGTGAAAAGTCGGAGCGATAGAATTCAAGGGAAATTTCTATCTTGAATTACATTCCTTGTCTGATTGTCCATTTCAATTTAAAATATTTTAGAGCTTTGTATACTGTATATATGGTTATTTATTTGTTTTCAATATCACTTATGGCTTGTACCAAATGAAGTTAGGCATGTGTCTTAGTGTCTGTATCCGCAAGCCGTTACTCGTAAACGAAAAGGAAGTGATTCCATTGTTTTGAATGCTTTTAATAATGTTTCTGAAAGTAAGCAATGCGAATTATCTCTTCTCATGTGCCAGAAAAAAAATTAGTACAGATCTTTGTATATTTCTTCTGTTGATTATTATCCAATGATTTTGATTTCTTTTTCCTTCTTCATTTTTATTGTGTCTAATTTTGACGTTCAAGTTATACAAATTGGTTTACTTGACCTTGTTACTATTTTATTAAGTTTCTTGAACAAAATACAATTAATAGTGACATACTATTTTTTACAAATAATTTTTCCGACGATTAATATGTTTGAGTCGTAATGATGGCGTTATTTTATTTGAAATAAATACATCGATACATGTCATGGCGTTCCTCAAGGAAACGTATTAGGCCTAGCAATCGTTTTTGCGTGACGTCACCTCTTCCGTCATCACCTCAACCATACTTCCTATCCCTGATCCCTTCCCCCACCTCTTGCTAATTACACAGGCGGCAACGACGTCGACGGAGCGAGGGCTGGATGACAGCGACGGAGGCGTCGGTCACGAACATCGATCGCTCACCCCCCCCCACCCACCCACCCATCCCTCCTTCCGCTTCCGTAACGTCTCCGGAAGACGCGCTGCACCGCAGGGTGTCAAGCGTCGGTCAGCGGGTGACCGCCTTAGTGCCGGCAACCGGCCGGCCGGCACGGCACGGCGTGGCACAGTGGGAGCGACCGACGCCTCAACGGCAGTGACGCAGATACGGACTGGAAGGCGAAGGGGAACAGTGGGTCAGATGCTCTGCTCCGAGGTTACTATGGATTATAAATTCAAAAGTAGAAGAGACAGCGTAATTCTTTTTTCTTTTCTTTTTTTTTTTGACAGACGAATTCGCTTAGAAAGAATAAATGAAAGATGTGTTGTCTACCAATACATTTATTTTGTTCTTGTGATAATAATTTCACCAGCTTAGCTGACATCATCAGATTGCCTTAGATGCCAGCTAAGCTGGCGAAAGCACTATCACAAGAATAAAAAACTGTACTAGTAGACATTTTTTTATTTATTCTTCTTAAAATGAATACTAGTATCACCTAACCGGCGTCCAACGACGAAATCATTTAGATTTATTATAAAATATGAATTACAGTCAACTCAAAATATCAATTTCCTGTCAATAATTTTTTTGACGTAGATACTGACATTAAGACAAAGGGACTCAATAGATCGCATACACTGCTTTGTGCTTCCTGTGTATTATCAATTCAAATTTTTTTTATCTAAATAGTAAAGATATCAAACAATATTCCTTTAACGTTTTTAGGTAGAGAATATTATTTAAGTTGATTATAAAATATGAATGATCGACAATAACTCAAGAACTTTCCGTCAATAAAATTTTTTCAGGGCATGACTTTCATGTAATAGATGCTTCAAAACATATTACGACATTGACTTATTCGAACATATTTTTCGAAATATCTAGTTTACCTTAAAACTCTAAAGTTCTCAGCAAATAATGGGAATTGAGTTTTAGATCACATTCTGTGTATTTATTTGTTCGGTGAATCAAAAATCATTTTGCACAAGTTTTCCCGATTCTCTTCGGAGAATATCTTGATGGAGTGTAAACCATTCATGAAGTCAAGTCAGATAAGTCATTTAAGACCTAAGTTCTTTTTGACAAAACCAGTCAGATTGTTATGTCGGAGTTGGTGATACGTATGCTCTTAGACTCGTAAATGAGTCGTTTCCCCCCCTCCAAAAAAACACTTCTTAGGGGTATTTTGAGGTTTTTATCGGGTATAGTCGTTGTGTTTCTTTGCTAAAGGGAAAGTGTAAAGAAAACACAAACTAGAGTTTCATTGAACTAATAAAGAGTTATTTAATACTGGTTAAAGAAATCGTAGGTCACGTGCTTCTGAAACTACTACGAACTTTTGTCATTCAGAGTGATTGAGTCTATGGAGTCGCTGCTTTGATTTATGGAGGAGATGAAGTCAATCACAAGTTGGAGCGCATTCTGCTTTCATTACAGTATCCTCTTCTTTATCGAAAAAAAAACGCTTATGAAGAGCAATCTTCGACAGTTGGTTACGGTGTCGTAAATTTGGAAAAATATTTTAAACTAGAATTTCGTTTTTTTTCCTAAGGAAATGACCAGTGAAAGTTATTCCTTTTATTTAACTCTCTTTGTTCACCTGTTCTTCAAATTTGATTCAGATTTTTCGTATCACCTATTCTATACTATTAAGCTAGCAATAATTGTATGTATATTTCTGCAATTTTTTTCGAAAACGATTATGTTGATGAAATTCACAGATTAGAAGTGTTTTGGCGGGAAACAGCGCTCGAACGCGGTGTCAACTCAGAGTAAAATTATTTCAATATTTTTTATTTGTAAAATTTGTACATTATATATTACAAATAATAGATATCCCGATTGTGTAAGATACGTGAATAAAAATGTAGGAGCTCCAGTGTAGAATGAAAGATCCGCGTCTACTAACTATCTATGTCTATTACCTGTCTAATTCGAGAATAGAAACTGATATAATCTTGAATTATCTCTTTGGGCTCAGTAATGGAGAAATTATATAGAATGCTGTGGTCTGTAGTAACAATGCAATGTATTCATATCTCCGAAATCAATGACGAATGTAATTTTTAAGTGAGAGACTCGGTTGCTCGGTCATTTTTCTGATTAAATTATATTTAGAATCTCTCTTGGAAATTCAATACAAGGAAGGATTTCTAATCTAATCTTTTGGAACTTTATAGAATGGTTGTATTTCCGTTCTAAAAAAACATACTTATGTTACGGTTTCAGAGAGAAGGTGGGAAATGCTACCCGTCAATAGATGAAGGACGAGAAAGAAAATCAAGACACTATTGAATTGTTCTATTTTGCGCCTGTTGATGTGGAATGAAACATTATAGATGAAACCATAATATTTCCACTGAACTGAAATATTTCCAGGGTTCATTTCTGTAATAGTCATAACAATAAACCACATTCACAATCATTCTCACGTAACCAGACTTTTTAAAAAAATTCAAGGTTTTTTTGAAGTGGAATATTTATATGAATATAATTGTATGATCTAATGTAGAAAAATTGTTGGTATAAGTATTTCCTAAAAGCGTCGGTGGTTTCAAGAAGAATACTGCAACTAAGCAAATTTCTTTAGTTATGTAGTACATGTGACAGATTCTAATTTATTTTCTATTAATGTTCGCTTTACCTCGCGTTTCACGTCAAATGGTTATAAAAATTATTTTACATTTTTGTGTGAACATCAATACCTTTTTATTTTGCTTCAAAAAAAATAATCCTTTTTTGTGAAATTCTATCAAAATGTTTTTACATCCTTCTTCACTTAATAAATTCTAGTTTGTTTCTTTTTTAGTTTTAAAAGCAATTATGTCGCATATCATCTAATGCATTGCACTAATGTAAATAATTGTTCCCCCGAAAATTTTGCTGACGAAATAACTTTGTTGTTTTATGATATCTCCACTTACCGTTTAGTCATACATTTTTATGAAGCGAATATTAAATGTGGCTGCCTTGTGACATACCAAGGATTTATGTCTAGAACAGTTTCCATTCTATATATTTTAGGCGGCGATGGTTCTGAACCTCCGGAAATTACGTTTCGCTCAGTCTATGCCCCATTGTTTTATACTCGCTCTTACCCTACTGGTCGACGCATATTTTTGCAACCTCGTTGATCATTGGGAGAAGTGAATTACTCAGTCAAGTTATATTACAATTCTTATGTTAAAACTAAAATTAAAATAAAAAATTTGAGATTATTCGTATCCAGTGTACGTGAACTTAACGAGTTAATTTAAAACGATTTTGAGGATTTCAAATTTGTTATAACAGCGGTGTAACTCCCCCTCCAATATTTCAACATTTCCTAACATAATGAATAGGGAGAGAATTATTACTTTGTTTAGCGCCGCATATTGCACTATTTCGACCAAATTCGTTCCAAAATACTGCATCTAGACGGATAGAGCTAGGGAGTTATATTAAAAAAGAATTTTAAAGGTAATAAAATATACAATACATGAAAAATATAGTAATTGAGTGAATCTTCTGTATCACCTTGAAAATTTGTCACGATTTCAAGAAAATTCCAATTAAGCTGTGTTAATTACAACTACTGAATTAGGTATTATTTGTTAGTTTTTGACCTGGACAATCTGTATTTGAGGAAATGAATTTATTACTCCTCACACATATATCCTTAAAAATCGAGGGAAAATTAGCGAATTTTGAAAAAAAAAACATTTTTCGTTACTCTCATGTAAATTATTGAGGACTTGCTATTTTGAGAATTCTAATTTGAAGAGTATCTGAGGAAAAGACTTCCGGAACTTCGATCATACGTTCATTCTCTTTGTCCGTACTACCAAATGTTTCAATACTTGCTCCGTTTCACATCATTTCTCCGTGTAATACGGATTGCGATAGCTTATTCCGTTCACGATATATTTGATTTGAATGATTCTTTTATTCACCCTGCGTGAATATTTAAACATTGACATAATTATTTGCATTATAATTATGTAATTATCCTGTGTAAAAATGTATGTTATTATTGCGAGTCATATATTTGAATATGACACATTTAAAGATGTAATATGGTATTATGTTCACTTCTAAGCGTATTTTTGTTTAATTACATAATACACTTTAATTCGTAAATTCGAATTTCCTGTCTTACGTATTACACAGCAGGTGTTGAGTGGGTTGAAGAAATTATGCCATCACAGATTCTTTTTTTATGTCTTCAATGATAAACGTATCATAATATTTTATTCCTAATAACCAATCTGCTTGACTCTAAATTCATTCCAACTGCAGTCTTTCTATTTCCGCCACAGCGCCGGAACTCACCTAGATTTAGTAAAATACTCGAACAGTTGTTCAATTTTACGCTTTGAAGAATACAATGGATTACCTGCGTTCATAACTGGTAAGTGGTGGCGAAGCAGTTCCTATCTTGCTTGCTTCCGAAATCCATTAATTCTAAATAGGAACGTAATTTCTTTTTAATTTTCTCAGGAACAACTTTAACGATTTTGATGGAAATCACAGGATAGAGATATTTTGAAGTAAAAAGGTCCCTTTATTAAGTAGAATCGTTTTATTTATTATTTTCTAATTCCGTCTAATAGATAATTATATCGCGTATATGTGAACGAAAGGGTCAGCAAATCGTGAGGACAGTTACTGAAATGGTTACGTGTAATTTTTATTCCAGAGACATACGGTCGCACAAATTTTAAAATCAGGAGTAACGTAAATGAGACATAAACGCGAGAAACCTTGCAATATGTTTTGTTAATGTATTTCAATAAAATATCTAATTAAAATTTTATTCAAAAATATGTCATTATTTCAAAAAGCTCTGTTGGGTCTCTGTTCATCTCTTACTTTCAAATTATTCCTAAAGCGTATGAATAAGTGAAGCCCAGAATTATTTTTTATGTTTTAATAAACACAAATTTTTTGGTATTATATTAATATTATAACACGTACCAAACTAGTTTTACTCTTATCTTAGGTGTGAGTGTGCTGAAATGTTAAATCCACCTCTGCCTTAGAGTCCTTGATCGGAATTGATGGGATGGTCCCCAGTATATTTCCGGAGAGTAAATTAGTTTATTGTCCTCCAAGTGGTCACACGCAGTTTGTAACTGCTTTCTTGACAATAAATTTATTATTATGCGAAAATTACTAACATCCTTGGCGGGGGAGGGGTTCCGATCCCGTTCGTCCACAACCGTCAATGTGCCCCTGCACGTTATCTGCGGGCAGATAATCCACCCCGATACGAAATTAATCCACTGAATCTCCACCTGGGAATGAATCTTCCATCGCATTCTTGGTCCTTGATCTCTCTCTTTACTAGATATGTCTCACCCCCTTGTCCGCTTCCCATCCCATTCCATTCCTTGTGTCCAGCCGCACGCGAGTCGTCACGTTCCAAGAGGAAGCAAATAAAACGGATTCCATTGTCAATACTCATGAACGAAGCTTGCTTCAGTTCGTTTCTGCAGAGTAAAGCTCTTGGGCAGAACGATTCTGGTTAAATAAGAACAGACACGGCTGCAGTGGGGAATAAGAGACTCACTCCACAATGCATTATGGTTTGCCCAGGAGATTCAGGGGGTTGATTTCGTATCGGACGTCTCCGCTTCACATTTAACTGTGGAGAATTACAACGAATCGTGAATACAGGAATTTTTCAGAAAGTTAAGAAAAAACAGGCTTGATATTACTCTACTTTTAATTTACTTGTAGTATGTAATTTTGTGTATCACAATTTCACATTTGTTACTTTTTAAATGTTACAAAATTCTTTCGAAAATATTACTCTTGCAGAATCATAATTATAGAAAGTGCTTCCGAAGTACGTGGATAATGAACGAAATAAAAATGTAATTTTATTCCAGAAATTAGACAAGTTGGGGGAACGATGCCTTCGTAACAGATACTCAATTCTTCCGGTCCTGGTGAATTGACATCGTGACTTCGCAAAAAAGTTTAGTACAAATAAACAATCATCATCACTATGCAGTAAACAATCAGTTATTTTCGCTATTGTGCATAAATGTGTATTTTTTTAAATATACTGTTTTAAAATTTGTTTGACGATGACGTAGAAAGTTATTCTGGAACATGACTGTCGTTTTTTCGACGCGAACGACAGATTTACTCCTCTAGTTTTTTTTACTCCGCTTATTTAGAGCTAAAAGCGCACGGAGAAGTTTTACTTGAATAGTTGAAGAACTAAGGTCATTAGGAAATTTTCTAATTAAAGTTTATGAAAACGTTCAATTATAGGAAATAGAAATTGGTTTAAATTGAGAAAAATCGAAAAAAAATGGAAGATTTGTTACAGACAATTGTGAGATGTAGGGTGAAATATTCATGAAATTATGCAATATTGTAAATCTATTTATTGACATCCTCGCAAGGAAAGACAACAGGAAAAATCAAATTATATTCTATTCACCGTATACATTTTTGGTTGTGTAATAATTACGTCATGTACAATTGTTTTGTACAATTGGAAATACCTTATGCAAATAAACGACATAACTTTCATTTCAGTGATAAACAAAATATTCTTCTTCTTTTTTTAATGTGATGAAGGGATAGTTTATTACAAGTAAGCTTAACTTACCAATCGTCCCTCAGGAGTTTGACTTAGTCCTTTTCCGTTGGCTTCCCAAATATTCATTGATGTATTAATATGAAATATATTTAAGAAATTGATTTCCCTTCGTAAAAAATAAAACTTTTTTAACAATACACACTATTGCCAAAAGTGTTCAGTTTATTTATTATAAATTCTACTTTTAACGTACATTATATAATAAGTTCAGATTAAATGGACGAATACCATTTATTTATTTTTTTAGAAAACAACGTTTCGGCTCAAGGTTTGAGTCGTCGTCAGGTCAAACCTAGAGTCGAAATGTTGTGTTGTAAAAAAGCAGAAAATTAATGGTATTCGTACTTCAAAATGTCGTAAGTGTAAAATTATTTATATACATTAATTTTACATAGGTAAAAAAATCAATTTACGACAGACATATCGTTAGAAATACACAGAATAATGTAAATATTATTAGAAAACAGCTGTGGTGTAGTCGTAGCGTCTTCGGTTCTACTATTCCGCCGTGCAGTAGAGAGTAGGCTCAAACCCTGCTCGGCTGAACTAGGTGAGGTTTTCATCTCGGATTTCCCTCATCTACTCCAGACAAATGACGGGTCGGTACCGTATGTTCCCCAGCAACCCAACATCTCTCCTTCCCAATTTCCTCTCCCAAGTACGACGGTTAGGTGGAAGAGCAGGCCTCATGGCCTGACTCTCGCCAAAACGCATAAAATGAATAATTAATAAATAAAAACATAACTCAGCACCCGATGCGAAGAANTATAAGAGACAGACATAACTCAGCACCCGATGCGAAGAAAAGAGTTAAAAAGTTAAAGAGACTTTTGGAGCAACCGTTGATTCTGACATAAATCTGAAAAATAAACTAAATATAAATCATTGTGAAGTACAATGTAAGTGAGAATTCTTTATTTTTATGACATTTGGAACAGTAGAAGCAGATTCAGAAACGAGGGAAATTGCAAATGTTCAGAATGTAGTTGTGAAGCGCCGGAAAAAGCAGTTGCAAGACCGACATTTTGGAACAGATCCAAGTTCTATCCAATAAGCACTTAAATACGGTACATTAAATGCAATATATGCGATTTCCCCAAAGAAATGGGAGCTGAATATGGCAACTTTTCGACAAACATTCCTCAAATATATTGCCAACAAATCCTGACTTGCAAGTTGTCTCCCTAAAGGTTCATAGGAAAGGTCATGTTCACTCGATGTGCCATTCCGTTAATGAGCTTATCTATTAAATTGAGTCGTAAAGGAAGGTTAGATCAATGATACATTCCAGCTCTCATGCAAGTCAGTTCAAGTATTTAATAACATTAGAGTCTCCACGAGATAATATATAATTCGCATAGTTAATGCCTCCCAACGTCCTAGCAGTTGAATCAGCGTAATCGGTCCACGGTTGCTGGGTTGAACAGCTCGTGATTGTATTTATGCGAGCTGTCATGAGTTCAATGAACGACCAGAAAACTGGTAGTTGTAATGTAATCACTGATCTTTAATGGTAGCTGAACGGGGATGGATCTGATATGCATAAAGACGAAGCAATGCTTCTTCTCTGCTTAGTGTTGTGCAGAAAACGTAAGATTTCTAAGCATAAAAAGTAGAAAGAATGTGCAGCACGCTCTACACCATTTTGCTTTATAGTAAAGTAAGCAAAAGCTCACGCTAAGTAGAAGCGGAGTATCGTAGGCATAAAAAATGTCTTGTAAAGGAAATGCTTCAATAATCGTTGCATGGTAAGATCTATGTTTCGATTTTTTTGAAGCATTTCCTTCACAGGTTACTTTTGATGCGAACAGTTCAGAGCAAATACTCCGTTTTTACTAAGCATCTGCTTCACATTCTGTACTACGATATAAAATGGTCTGGCACATTCTACACTTTCTACTTCATATGTATAGTAATCAAATGAGAGTTCCACTATACTAAGCTCAGGAGAAGTATTTGCTTCGTTTTTATGCATACCAGTCATAGTCCCAGGAATGTGAGACCAATAGACGCTAGTGGANATATATATATATATATATATATATATATATATATATATATATATATATATATATATATATATATATATATATATATATATATATATATTACTCGTCCATAAAGACTTACGACCTTTTAATTGTTTATTTAATTACAATTATTTAATCACACCAATATTTAGACCATTTATTTTGATCATACTCCGCACTGCTTTTTAATTATTTATACATTGCAACAGTTCAATTCATTTTATCATTTTTAAGAATATAAATAACAGAATTGGGTTTAAAAAAAAAATATTCACTAATATATTGACACCTATATCATTTTATTCTTCTGTTTAGTTTCCATCATAAAAATAGCTACTTTATTAATATTATTAAATTGGTTAATTTATGGCAGCCCGGATGATGGTCAAAATAAATAGTCGAAACGTGGATAGCCCATGGACCAATCACCTCCACCTTCTCAACTAAACCTAATATGGTACCTACAAGCAATATTTATACGAATCACTAATTCTAGTATTAATTCTAAAGAACAGTAAGTACAAGCAAATAGCTTAATCAACTGTTTTCACGAAATACACGAAACCACACACATTTTAAACTTTTCATAGACCATAAAACAAAATTTTAAATTTAAAAAAAACATTTTTTTATGAAACTAGTCTGGATAAGCGGGTTTTCCTTGGGCATATCCAAACTACGAAATCCCAGAACAGATGCTCGGAATATGGAAATTTTCTTCTTTCGTGTTTAGATATAGCGTATGTTTCACCTACACGCATATAGATGAATTTTTGCTGCTAGCGACGAGCGCGCTGGTTCCATAATTCAAGTGACTCACCAGCGTCTGCTAGGAACGATTCGTGGAGAGGGAAACAGCTGACCGCGAGAGTGCGGTCAGAATGCAGCGTGGGGAAGGAAG
>NNCF01126165.1:469631-487366 GCA_002313205.1 Laupala kohalensis | reverse complement strand
ATATATATATATATATATATATATATATATATATATATATATATATATATATACAAATACAACTCTCCTATGTCGTGCTGTCAATAAAGATCTTACACTCGCCTGATCACTCATGATAGGATGAGGGTGTAATGGTTACGGTGGAATTCTTGAAAACTTTTCGACTAACATTTTGAGTCTTCTACTGGATTGAAACCTTTTTAATAATAAATAGTATTAAGAGAAATATTAAGTCTTATTACATCGTGCTTGTCATTGTTTCTTTATATGGTATGATAGTTTCGGTAGTCTTCAAGGCACTTATGGTGGCACATCTCTTGGTATCGTAATGTTTCAAAGTAAATTTCTTTTGTTTGTTTTTTCCTTTCTGTAATTGAGTAATTCTTCTTAACTTAATACCTTTCATTTCCTACCTTTCTCTTTACTTCTTTCTTTTCTTGTAGTTTTTAATACGATTGTAATGAGACCATACACCGAATAATCTTGTGTCGTTTTACATTGTAGTATATAATATGGTTTAATGTCATTATGTGAAATATGTATTTTGTAAATGTTTTGTGTAGCTGTTGAGAGCGAGTGCTATACTGCTTAAGGGAGTATTTCAGCCGTATGTATGGTATCCAAAAAGAAAGAATCATTCAAGTCAATGTTTATAAAACGAAACCTGCCAGTGTTATACAAAAAGAAACTGAACTTGTTTGTCGGAATATTAATTAACTACAAAATAAACATCACAAAACATAAGAGAGGGGTTAGATGTGGAGATACTGAAAGCAAAGAAAATACAATTAAACGAAATATTACAATATTACACGACGAATCAGTTTAAATGTTTTTGTTGTTCCACATCAGCGATGGTCAGAATTGAATCTTCGAAGTTTAGTTCAATGCTCGTTTCATTGATGTGATCTTTGTCGAAGTAATTGATTCTACGTAATTAAGTTCGAATTTTGTCCGGAGTAAAATACGATAAACAAATTGCATCGCAATTAGTGTTCAACGGGAATCGCTCAGAAAGAGATCCTGTAATGAACGGGGGAATTGTTCTGACAAATGCCTTTTTTTCGTGCATAAATTGTGAACTAATTGAGTTCCGATTATGGGAACCTCATTACCAGGTCATGGGTTGAAATTTGCGCATCGGCAAGAGTGAAATATGGTTTGTCTCATACCTTTTTAATGAGAGAGATAAAAGAGATATTATAATGTTAAAAAGTATTGTGTTCGAATACTTCACAATAATTTCAAATAATTTTTACGCCGAGTTTTAATTATGTATGTTGAACGGAAATTTATAAAATGGACTATAAATTGTCCATGTAATTAATTTTCTGGCTGGGTAACTAAGCTAAATTTAACGCAGAGCGTTATCAAGTAGCATACAGTTCATAAAATATTTGTCCTCTGACAAACAATAGTATCTAATCATCGGAGAGCATCACGAAGTATCTTCTCTTGTATCAAAATAATTGTGATAATCAGAAAAGTCTATAGTACGAGGTTTTTTTATTTTCTGGGATTATAATGTATTAGTCGACTCTGCCTGGTTTTGCACGGGAGCTTAGGTTGTAGAAAAGTGGTTCAACAATCGTTGTAATTTAGTATCGATTTAAATTGGATGTTTTCATTCAAAAAACGTGGTTTTAGTTTAAATAGTTTGTGATATAAAGTGAAAAATGTAAGAAATACATTTCACTCTACTTCATCCCGTTAAAATCGGAATATCAATCTTGGTGATATAATTCCCTGATCAGTTGCGGATCTATTATATCTGTTAAAACTTCTGATCCAATGGGGGGTGGGGGGCTGAAGCGTCCTTAGCCCCCACTATTGCACCAGAAGTCTTAACAGACAAAATTGAAGTTGATAAATGGCACTCTTTGTAGTGTCACCAGATTAATAATTGTTATTAGTTATAATTATTATTATTCATAATACCAGATTAATAAAATTATTAATACCAGATTAATAAAATTAATAATACCGAAATATTAATTACAATAATAATTGTTATTTATAATATCTTATTGTTAATTATGTATTTAAAGGTAATATTTATCAAATTTGTGTTGTAAAACCATAATTTAAAACAATAAATAAACCCCGGGTCCTCCCCTCTTGATTACGTTCTACATCCGCCACTGACCCTGATAACGGTTTTTTTTTTCACCGGCAACCAAGCGTGCTGTTGTTACGTAACACTGACCCCTATTAGATTCTAGAGTTTGTATTGTTCGCCAGATACTCCTCAACCTGCGTGGATTGCAGATTGTCATTTGACAAATCGCTGAAGAAACCACGCGTTCATTTAATTTCAACTAGATATTATGAATTAATAAAGTGTTTGCTAGATTCACGTGTGCATATCAATTCATGTCTATTTTCTTTTCTTACTTTCGTTTTGTTTTCTAGAGTATTCTGAGTCGTGGGCGGGGGGAAGTGCCTCCCCTGGCTAAGCCCAAGTAGGCAACTAAAGAATATCTCATTATTATTACTATTTATTCATAATTGTAACATTTATAAAATATAATCACGTTTAACTGTTACCCTTTTTGTCAAGGTCATCTTATTGAGAATGAGGAGATTGAAATAAGAACATTTTAACCTGTTAGCTACCCAGGGTCGGAAATTCCCAGCATTAGCCTTTTCTATAATCCTTTGTAATACCTCTGAATTTCCCGATCTATTTGGTTCAAAAATACATATTTTGGTGTATACTTAACTTTGATGGTGCTACATCAAAATCTTTTTCAAAACAAAAAGTCGACTAACCAAAACTTTTGTAATACTCAGTGTATTACTGATGACTGTGAGCTTCTTCATAACAAACCATTTCACAACTTAACGTCTTCTAAAATATATAAGAAGCTTTGATAAACTTCCAACATTTAAATCGACCTTACAAAGCTTGAGTCAAGAATGGATACGTTATGGTGTTTGTACGTGTTTCGGCTGTTATCTAAATTACTTTTGGCTATGCAATGTCCTTATGGCTTTTAGCAGTTTAGTCACATAAATTTTCACCCTAAATTCGTGATCAGTGGCCTCTGTAGTGGCTTAATGATCCTTGGTTCGAACTGGGTTCAGACCGGTTGGTTTTCGAGGTGCCATTTCGCGTGAGTAGATGGCGTATAAAAAACTCTTGAGCACCTTTTATGTGCTCTCGACGAGATTAATCTCGCCCATTCAGTGAGTGCTTGTTTAAAAGTTAATGGCAGACACAGCGTAGTATGTCACGGATCAATTGTCAGCTTGGCCCTCCTAACTATGTGATGTTCATCCTGCTGATGGCAACCAACAACCACAGTAACACTCACTTTATTTAGTAAAAAACAAACTATGTATCGACTGGCACTAATTATCGGGAATTCATGACGGATGAAAAGTGGAACAATCTAACAGTATACCGTAAAATCCACGAGCACATTAACAAACATTCACCTGTCCCTCCTTTTGTAGATTTTTATGTCCCACTTTAAAAACGTTTATTGTAATTTGTGAGGATTAATTGTAAAACATATTTATCAAAAAAACTAGTTTTTTATTTTTGTTTTGTATCTTCCACTCAGGTCGCGAATAAAAGATATTGTAGTTATAAAAAAACACTAAATAACATTTCAGTAAATAATATAATCCATCCTCACTCCTAAAAAATGAGGATAATTGTGGGCGTGCTAGACAGTTTTAGTTTATACATAGTATACGTAAGTAGTAATTCAATCATGTTTCATCATGATATAAATTTTTCATTTAAAAAATAGAATTGAGTTCTGGAACTTTCGCCAGCAACCATGACAGTGGCAGTTAAGCAGACATAAAATTATATTCTATTCATCTCGTCGGATTACATCATTTTATTATATTTAATACAAGTGTAAATATTTCGCAGTCATGATAATAAGGATCTCTGGATTCTGAAAGCAGTAACTGGAGCTTGATGATACTCGATATTCAGTATTGCGTACTTCTTCAGGTAAATAAACGTAATAATGAAAAATAATCCAGTACTTCGTTTTTAAGGTACGTAGATTTAGAAACTCATCGAAGTTAATCGAGTGTCACGGGAAGCAGTTTATTGGACTCCTAAAATTAATATTTAGTTTGTTATCACGAGTGGTTTATAAAACGCATAATTATATAAATAATACATACCGTTTACTTCTGCAGATAAGACGATAGTTGGATCATGAGAAATGGCCCCCAAAATCCGGGATCGTCTCGTAGGACAAAAAAAAAAAAAAAAAAAAAAGATTGAAATTTATGTAAATTAAATCCATTATAAAATAATACAAATAATTTTTACGCTGATTATGTTTTTATTACAAATTGCTGAAGGAGACTTTTCCTTTACACGTGCAACCACCGACTGCGACGTGTGACAATTGTATCAACTGTGAAACAATGTTGTATGTTTATTGGCTATTGATAGTGAAGGTGATCTCAAAACAGTGCTCCCAGGCGGTGGCGGATCTTTGGGGAGGGGGGGCTAAGGTTGTTATAACCCCCCCCCCCATTGTACCTAAACTCTTAATATACAAAATTAAAGTTGACAAATGGCATACTATGTAAAAGTGTTACCAAATTAATAATTGTTATTAGTTATAATTGTTATTAATAATACCTGGTTAATAAACTTAATAATTCCAAATTAATAAAATTAATGAAATTATAAATAACATATTAATAACTTTAATAAATAATTGTTGTTAATAATACCAGATTGTTAATTTTTGTGAATTTTATTTACAGATAATATTTATACAATTTGTGTAGTAAATCTATAATTATTAAACAAAAATTATCCCCAGTTAGCCCCCTCCCCTCCCTTGATTACGGTCTATAACCGCCCCTGCTGCCAGATGGAAGTAAATAAAATTTGTTCATTCGAAAAATTACGAATAGGACATAATTCTGTATACGCTATTCCGCATTATTATTCAAATGATGATCGCTGATCTGAAGTAAATCTATAGACTTTTGATAGTTTGGGAGTTGTACTACAGGACAGAAATATGCTAAAACTATAAAACTACGACGAAAATTTATACCTCGTCTTGTCTCAAGCTCGTCTTACCTACGGTAATATACGGTAATTAAAATATAAGATAATCAGTTACCGATCCAAAAAATAATCTTCATATATGTCTTTGTGGAAATTGCTCAGGAATGAAACGAGGAATAATAATAATAAATTTATTGTCAAGAAAACAGTACAAACTGCGTATGACCACGTGGAGGACAATAAACTAATTTACTCTCCGGAAGCAAGCAAGGGACCGTCCCATCAATTCCGATGAAGGGTCCTAAGGCAGCGGCGGATTCAAAAATTTCAGAAAAAATTCCTAGATAAGATGAAAAGTTAGCTACGAGTTATAATACTAATAGAATGTCAATATGTTTGTAATTTAACGCAAAAAATGTACATGTACAAATTATTATCGAACTATCTACTAGGAAAACATATTTACAAACGTATATTTTTTTAGAAATAAGATATAACGATTTTTAATGATTAAAACAAGGGTGGGGGTATTGTTGTTGAGAAAAACGTGTTGGGAACCACTAGCCATGGGAAAAAGAACCAGGACGAAGAACAGCACAATGAAAGAGGTTGGTGTACATATGAATGTTACGTCGTGTCGCATTCCGTGACATCCTCCACTAAGTCTTCCTCCTCTCTCTCTCTCTTTCTCTCTCTTTCTCTCACGTCAGTGGTGAAAGGTGACACAGAGTCATTTCTTAACTCGCGTGCTTTTTGTGCCGAGAAGAGCTGCAATTAGTTTTTGAGCGTTTTGTTCTCTCAACACCTCTTCCGTAAGATAACGCTACTCGCACTTCCATCAGAAAGATCAACTGGAAATATATGAAACATTTGTTTTGTTTCTAACAATTTCTTTCTTAATAAGCACACAAAAATAGGATTATTTATAGTTATTACGTGTTATTATACATTATAGTATTTACGAGTTATTAAAAATCGTACTAAGTGTTTCTACAGAAACCTACTATGAACTACTTCTCTCTGAATAAAAACCAGCGAAGTTTAGACCACCAGAATTTAAAATTCTATTCTCACTGAATATTCTCTGATGAACATTTTTGAGAATTCGACACAAAAATATATATAACTTCACAAAATGATCCGTACAATAATTGAAAATTGTTTGAATTATGACAGGCTCTACAACAAACATCATGCATTATTTAATGGAATACTTTGTGTATTCTAGGATTTTCTACCATCGAATGCAAAAAAAAATGATCTGAATTGTGGTAATAGGTGAATTAAAAAAATTATTATGTACGTGTTTATATTCATGAATAAATAATTTATCTCTAGTATGGGAAAAAGTTAATATAGTTTAAAAGAGACAATGGAATATGAAGATTCCTACATAAAATTTTAAAATATGTTTTTTATAAATTTTAAAATACTTCTAGTAATAGGTAACAGCACTTATTTTTAAAAAAACCGAGATAATCTGTCAAAATTACTTTTTGGTAAATTTCATTCGTTTTAGTCTAAATCGTTAAAAATTTACATTCTTCTCGAATCGAGTAGTGAAAATTTACGTAAAAGTTCATAACTGCAATAACCAGGTAAGTAAACATTTAAAGGGAATAAACGGGTAACTCCAACCCGCATCTTTTATCTCTTCGAATCCGTCTAATGGGAGCAACCTCTTTTGATAGTGTTCGTATTCATAATTAAATCATTAAAAAAGTAGACCCATAAATTCAGTTTATACAGGAAAAATATACCAGGTGTCCCGATTCTCGTTTTCAACGTTTGTTTGCAGTAGGAACATCTATTTATACTTCCATTGTGGCTTGTTGAGTATCCACGAATAAATAAGTTCTAACTAAACCCGTGCGATTCAACCAGAGAGGAAATTGAATTAAACAAACATTCTGTTTGGTGGTATGAAAATTTACTTTTAGTAAGCAAAGTGCTATTTTCTTCACCTGGGTAATATGACCCATATTACTTTCCCCCATCTGCTAGTTGTTGGAAAGTTTCATTCGCCTTCATATTTAGCATTTAAAATGTGAACAGGACATCGGAACAGTTGTGAATAGTATATGGTAATACAGAATACAGCATCACGTAACTCACAAATCCCCACGAATATTGTTGATACTATCATGGGTCAGACGCGTCAGAGCTGTCATTTGTTAGAACTCAAGGAACTTCGCTTTCAATTAAATTACTCGCGTATCTACTTTTCTTCGTGAATTTTTTAAATGCTGTTATCTCGGACAGGAAAAGGTGAAAGATTAACTCATCATTTAATGCCTTCAGTACGATTCTTCATTAGTGTGGTTACGCAGAAAAGGCGCTATAAATTTCTGGGCGTATTAATGTATATGATGATTATTTATTTATTATAGCGAGATTCGGATCATAAGGCGTATTCCTCTACCTGAGCACGGGGCAATGTGGAATGAAGGAATCGAGAAGACGATATTGGGATTACTGAGGAAGTTATGTTATCAAACCGCAATAGTTTGTAATGGATGAAGAAAAACTCTAGCAAAAATCCTCACATTACCGGGGATTTTTCTGATGTTCCGGAATTTTAGTAAATTAAAAAATCCAGTTTTTTTCATTAATTATTTTCAAATTGAGTTACGAACTTCGAAAATTTTAGAAATTATTTACTAATAATTTAAACGTGGATTCCTATGTTTCGTAATCGCTATAATTACTTCGCGAAGCTTTACTTCAAATACGTGCGCAGATTGACGCGTATGTTGACCCAGGGAATCTCGTAGCTTTGCTTGAATTCCTGATCCTCTGCCGATTGCTCCTCCCCCTCTTTAACCGGTGCCCTGTGAACCTCATTACCATCACTTCGTCCTCCTTTAGAGCTCCAATGGATCTCTCTCCGCACATCGCTCTCTCTAGCGGGATACGGATGTCGTGTCCCGAACTGTTGACACAACCTCCGCGACCCACCGTCAACCTCACTTGATTACATAGCCCGCTCTCCCTGCTCTCTTCTCTCCTGTCCTTCTCTATCTCTCCTTCTCTTCCGCGTATCCATCTCTCTACGCGTCCACGAATGATCGAAGAGGTCCTGACTACGCGTAATTGATTGAGCCAAAGGGTATGTGAGAATCAACGATGAAATAGAAGTACTGACTATGAATTATGAAAACCAAAATTGAATATACAATGGGAATTTGTACACATTTTCACGTATATCGGGTATGAAGAATCGAGTTTAAAATCGATGTAGGATAGGAAATTTGTACGAAAAAATATTTATATTTAAATAATTTAAAATTTAAATGTTTTTATCGTGTTTTCTTTCTAGTAAGTTATTATAATTATGTCAGAAATCATATCATTATAGTGTTTACTGTTTTGTTTAAATAAATGTGTTGAAATCGACTCAAACATCATCCATCTTCATTGATAAACCTCGACGCCTCAGACTTTCGAGACTTTACGTCTATTTTGTTAATATCGGAAGAAAATATATTACCTGTACAAATAACTACTCATCCTTAGTAGTCGCGTCGAAAGAACAGTAACGAGGGAGGGACCTAAAGACCACGTGAAAGCCCAGGAGCCGATGCCAGCGTCGCGTGATTGCTGATTCTTCCTTCGATGTGGACACGCAGGTTAATTTGTCGTATCAGCAGATGCTAAGTGAGTTTACGTTCGGATGATGTCATCTACGAGTACATCAAACGCATCGTGAAACCGGTACTAATTTGATATTCCAACTGTGACGCACAGAGGGCTTGATCTAACGCGTGACCGCAAGGAAGACGCTCGAAGTTAGGTTTCTCATTGCATATAAGAGTCTTTGTGTGGGGGACAGGACGTGGGAATGGGAAAACCAAACCCGCTGCAGATATGTGACAATGTCCCCCCCAGGGAACTTACATCTAATAAGTACGTGTTTGGCGAACACGGGGCCCCGAGCTGAATCTGGCATTACTTCCACTTACTTGTGCTAGGCTCCTTCCTTTCTCTTTTCTGACCTTCCTTTGTCACTTCTTTGTTCTTTTCGATCCCGACGCTAGAAAGTTGCGAGGGCTAGGATATCTTTCATTTTCTTCGTTGTAATGTTTTGATGTAATGATATATGTTTTGAGATATGTTTTGACCTCGATGTCGACGAGTCGTAAAACCCAACAAAACAAAAATGTGACAATGTCGCGCTTTCGCTCCGTTGGTTACATTTCGTTAATATTGTTTCGCTGCGAGACGTCATTGACGCCAACGTATTGCTGAGCAGGAATGCGCGGGTTCAATTCCCTGATTGGCTGAACTGAGTGAGGTTTTCAGTTGCAATTTGCCTCTCCCACTCCAATGTAGGTTCAGTACCTCGCGTTTCGCGACAACGCAACCTCTCAAAAGATCCATTTCTTCACCCGTATCCTGGTTAGGTTAAAAACAGAACCTCGCCTCATTGTAAGAAAGACATTTCATATCAAAATTTTAAAATAAGTTATAAAATAAAATATAAATAAATTTGAAAATATAAAGTATTCCAAACTCTTTCACTCAGGTTAACCAAATTATGTATTCATTATAAAACCGAAAAGTTATTGTACCTTCTTTAAAGTTTTCTTTTTAGCGTAGAAATTCAATACATGAAATTCATTATACGCACGTAATTTTTATATATCAGTTTTAGAGACTATCGCAATTTTTTGTTGAAGAATACGTCAGTATTTTGCTTTCTATCTTACACTCGGTTTTGCAACAGAATTCTGTTTCAGAATACGACTGGGAAGAATGGGTTATAATGGTGTATCATCATTCTAACCGTTATTTGAGGAACATTTGCTCTTTCTGGCCGAAAATCATTATTCTCACCCCACGATTTATTTTCCATCTCGGAGTAGAAAAGAATCTACGTTCCCTTTATCTCCATATATACTATAATCGACCTCATTAAAGGCAGAGGTTTATCTTGTTTCTATGGGATGAAAAAGTACTTGACTTACTTTTCTCATACCTCCCTCTAGTAAAAATGGACAT
This sequence comes from Laupala kohalensis, assembly GCA_002313205.1. NCBI lineage: Eukaryota > Metazoa > Arthropoda > Insecta > Orthoptera > Trigonidiidae > Laupala > Laupala kohalensis. Next base: position 477,363 of record NNCF01126165.1, on the reverse strand, counting down.
CGAATGGCCATCTGTTAACGCCAAACGGCCATTCATTTCAAGTGGCAACCAATGGCCGTTTAGTGATAACAGTTGGACACTCCTATGATCATTTTTTTACTACAGCCAACATGTATCAGTAATTAATGTAGGTCGTAAAACATACAATGCGTTCTTCTCTCCTTCAATCATTCAACTTGTTCCGTTTCATATGATGCCTGTATCAGCGAAATTACGAGAGGGCTGGATGCAGCGAATGGCAGGGGAATCGGGAGTCTACTACGACAAATTCCTCTTGATCTATAGGGTAAGAGGCGAGTGAACTAACCGCTAAACCACGAATAGCTGTTATTTGCTACACCAGCGGTTGCCAACCTTCTGAACGTCATAGACCGCTAAATTCGTAATTTTAATTATCGTGGACCAATAAATGCCTTTATTTTAATAGTTTTCCGGTTTGTCATTAATATTGTCCCTCACCAGTTCAATGCGAAATAATGACCACAGGACCCCAATCGTATTAATATGAAAAATATTAATATGAAATACTCCTATATCATACTTTAAGAAAAACTTAAATACTCATTTCAATGTTACAAAATTGTAAATGCTTATTCAATATTCACTGAACATTAAAATTTTTGAATCGAAGTTGTTCAAGTTAGATTTATTATTAAAAAATAATTCGAGCTCATTTGCATATTACACATTTTCATAGTAATAGTCGATCCAGCTGATTTGAAATAAATTGTTAAATTGTTTGAAACAACTTGATTGATCTTTAGTCTTGGTTGAAATGAAGTAAGGGCTGATTAATTGCTTATGAATTCTAAATGTTCATCATGCAGAAAACTGTGTTCTCAATACTACAGCAAACTGATTTAAATTAATACAAGTCTTCCTGAATTTAAGATTTCCTCGGCTGGCAAGACAGTCTCCCGGGCTTGGAGATAGAAATTACCTTGAAGGTTCTATTACACACACTTCGTAAAAAAAATGTTACGAGCTATTGGCATACTTCTATTATTTTTCTGAGAAATTTTTGCTTATATCAGAAATGAATTTTAAATTCTCGAAATAACATTAAAACAACAGTTTCATCCCGAACAAGGAGGGTCGCAATATGCTCAAAATAACATGAATATTAAATAAACAAACAAATTGAAACACTTTGATGAGAGTCAGTACGTGCAGAGAGCGGTGACTGTTATTAAACACTTCATCATAACAAAACTGCAAAACCTCTTCATTCTCTCGTTTCGTGGATGGTTGCCCCTGATTATAATTCTAAATTTCTTAAACATGTTGTAGATAATCGAGAGATTACACTGATCAAGACTTCAAAAACTTATGAATTTTACCAATCAAATATATTAATCTTTAAAGTTTTGAGATTATTTTAAAAAATGTGGCAACAGGGGCACGGAAAATTTACATTACTTTACTACCACAACTCAAGAACATTTTGTTGGACCAAGGGTCAAGAAATCTTTCATTGCTAAAACATTGGTTTATCTTGGCCCATAATGGTTAACCTGTTTTATAATAACATTAAATCGAATTTTAAAATATTTGTTAGGAAAATAAAAAACTGGCTCAACGATTTCAACCATTTTAAGATTCTTGTTGGTATTTTAAGATAGCATTAACAATAGTACCTAATTACCCAAACTAAGAGTGTCAAAGTTCAGTGCCAATTCAATCATAGTTGACAGGCATACATTGCAGTGGTCTCTTAGTTCATTTGTAGTATTGACATAAATTTTTATTATTATTATTATTTTTTTTTTCGACATATCTACAGTTATAATTGATGTTGATTGTTATTAATTCCTACATTTCAATCTTTATAGAAATTGTATTATTTAAGGAATAATTATTATTATTTGACTAACATGAATATAACCGCCATTTCATAATCATCCGTTGTTTCACCAAGTCGTCGTCATTGTAGCACTACGTTCATAATTCTTCTGAAAGAAAACTCAATCGAACGGAAAACACATCATGCACATCTGCAAAAAGTGTATATTACTTGCGATTATTTAGAAATTTAAGAAGTTGTTTCCTTAACAAGTAATTAACTTTTAGAGTTGTGACTAAAATTATGAGTTATGTAACCCTCGTAAATTCGTTCACTCAGAGGAAATTTAGTCAAATCAGTCAAATTCTGAAATACCTCTGGTAATTTATTTTCTATATTTTGACACGTTGACATTGTACAGATATAACACGTGTTGTTTTATCCAATCAAGTTATGACAGGTCTATTACAATCGGTGGGTTTGTCGGAACGGACTGCGTAAATATACTCCGTAGATACATTATTGAATACTTCCAAACGGTCGTTAAAACAACTCGCAATTATTTTATCATGTTTGGACAGATATTGCAAATATGAAATGTATAATTTATAGTGATGTAGTTCTGAGTCATATTAATATATGACTAATTTTCTAGTCTTATATAAAAAACAACTAATTTTACATAATGAAGAAAAAATATGAAAACATTATTTAAAAGTCTCGGTAATGACTTAAATAAATAAATATTTATTGTCAAAAAAAACAGTTGCAAACTTCTTATGACCGAGTGGATTACAATAAACTAATGTACTCTCCAGAAGGGGACTGTCACATCAATTTCGATCAACGGTCTTAAGGCAGATAGAAAATTTCAGCACACCCCTTAGTAAATAGTAATACAATAAAAATAGTTAGCTACGTGTTATAATATCAACAGAATGCCAACAAATTTGTATTTAATAAAACACTAACAAGATATTTCTCAAGTATGTGTTATTATCGAAATATCCATTATTCGAAACACGTGGTTTATAAATCGTTTAAAGTAATAGTTTTGAAATCTAATCAATTATTTTGAAAGAACTAGAGCGTGTAGAAAGTGTGATAAAATACGAGTTCAATTGACGTATGTAATATTTAAAAGAACAATTTAAAATGAAACATTTGATGGAAAATAGAAACTCATTTGAGCTTTTATTGAAATCTATGATATCACATGTTTGTATTGAGCGATTGAACTACTTCTGATGATCTTATCTTTATAATAATTGCCAATATTTAGAGAATTTCTAATTAATTGCAAAATTTTACTAATAATTTTATCAGAATTGATGATCCGTCCGAGAGAGAAAATAAAAATCTCATTCAGTTAAGAACACTTAAGTCTTATGTTTGCAAATTATTAATTTATCATCCACTACAATACCTACTTCTCTCCGGATGTTAAGTACTATCTACAGGATATGTTATAAAAAATATACTTTGAAAAACAAACATGTTTAAAAAAAATAAGAATATAAATAATAATTAAATACAAAATTTAAACCTCACACCGTATTACATTGCCAACGATGTTTTCATCTTACAACGCGCTTCGTGGAATTTACGATTTATATTTGATACATTCTGAAAATATTACGGAAGAATAAAAAGAACTGTACATCCAAACTTACTTCCTGTTGTCGGGCAAGACCCATTACGTGACCATCATCCACTTCTTCTTGCGACCCTTTATCCCCAAGCCATGTCTACCCCTTTCTTGTGCTTCCGGCGGCAGGGGCATGCATCCGGTGGGCCGTCCGTCCGGACACGGATGATGGATAGCGACGCCCATCCCTTGGTCCTCGCCTCAAGGCACACAACCAAGACGATGCTTACGAAAGATGGAGATTCACAGTTGCCATGCTCTTTTACAAGGAAACTATACTACGATTCATGTAAAACTGGGAAGCCAGGGGTCACCACCACAAACACAAACGTCATGGAGACTTTTATCAATTACTAGATTTATATTAGTACCCATGAATTATTCAAGTGTTACACAGCGTTGCCATCATTACGATTGGAAATTTTTGCGATGCACCGATCACGAAACCACGCTATTCACTGTGAAATTTGCATTATGTTTCCAGCAATTTTGAAGAAAATTTTACTTCAATTTGTAGCCAACTTTCTTTTGTGACTTTCTCCTGACATCGCTCGGTGACATCATAGCGCAGATGTAGCTCTCTCAAATCCATTACATCTTCTTTTGAGACGAAGGTTGCCAGACACTAACCTCACAAAAATCAGCTGATTTCAAAAACGCAGAGTTGTTCCCAAGATGGCAGTTTCCCTAAGAGTTTGAGGTTTATTTCCTGGAAGTAGGCTTTGTGTTTTTTTAATTAAATAAATAATTAAAGACTAATGACCTTACAACGGATGAATACTTAATATTTTGTGACATTAAACACTACGTTTCGACTTTGTTGCAGTCGTCGTCCGATGATTGTGGTACGAAATATAAAGTATTTGTCCGTCACAAGGTCGTAAGTCTTTAATTGTTTATTTAATTTGTTCACATAAATTAATTGTATTAGAATTTATGTTCTTTACTTCCCGGGAAAGTCATATTAAGTTTTCTGTAACAATTTTTACATGAATTCTAGTATAAACTATTATTATCCAAAGCTGTTCCTCCTGGATGACGTCAACGAATGATGGCTGCTTCGACGAGTTACCATTTCGTGGGATTTTATAGTATCATACCCTTGTTGGTGCCAATCATATGCCCATCAGAACAATGATGATTAGGTTTAATATAATAATAATAATAATAATAATAATAATTTCAAAGAATAAATCATTTCCTCTCCAATATCATTTACGTGGGAAAAGATTAATTCAAAAAAATCCTATTGTGCAAATAGTATATCATTTTCATTTCTCTCCCCGTCTCTACTATCAGACTTTTTATATATAATGTGTTTTATATAATGTAATTTTATGTGGCGAAATGCAAGATGTTATGTTTTCAGTTACTTGTAAACATAAGGGACAAGTAATAGAAGAGAAGATAATTATGTTGGGTAATTGAGCTAAAAACTCCTATTTTTATCCATGAAAACAATTATCTGTTTCATTTTCCACGTAAGAATTAAATGTTTACGAGCCTCTGTTTGCGTTGTCTTTTTAACGCACTTTAATTTAAAATAGTTTTTTAACTACTCGTTACTGATGAAGATACGCCTTTACAAGGACCCACGTAAATAAAATATCCATTTAAAATTTTGATTAAATGGCTCCGTTAATCTAAATACACTCTCTGGATCATTTATTACTCTTTATTCAACGCTTAAGCTGACACCAGACGACTATATTTCTTCTTATCCGTGGAAAACCACATAAAATTTCTTCGACGTTCTTTGGATGTTCTCCAGCGCTTTATGAAAACAAATGACCTAGCAATATATTACGTCTGGTTTTCGAAAGTGAAGAGATTAACATCACAAGACCACCTGCCTCGAAAAGTTCTGCTCCACGTAACAAGAATTAACTCCACAAACATCTGCTGCTTATGTAGCGTTCATTCGTTTTTTTACGTCAGCCATAACGATATATTGGTGGAGAAATAAGAGCAAGAAAATCTTGCCTTGGACCGTATATATTTTACGAAAGACAAATTCCCGCTTAATTTGTCTTCCGTTCTTTACATATCATACCGTGTTTCAAATTTTAATGAATTTAAAATCGCATTTTTTTAATGGTACATATTCTATACATATACATATTCTATACATATACATATTCTATACATATACATATTCTATACATATACATATTCTATACATATACATATTCTATACATATACATATTCTATACATATACATATTCTATACATATACATATTCTATACATATACATATTCTATACATATACATATTCTATACATATACATATTCTATACATATACATATTCTATACATATATACACAAATTCTACATTTAAAAATAGACGGTCATAATTGAATTCAAAATGGTAGTTTATTGTGTTTTACCACGATAAAGAAATTTCAAACATTTTTAAAAGTTTTAACAATTATTGACTCAACAAATTACTTTCGTTCCAATCCATACAACATATATTGAAAGCCAATCCAATAGGTGTTGCCTTCAATGACGTCTCTAAAGAGAAGTAGAAATAGTTATAAATGATGACTCCAATTATTNACTTTCGTTCCAATCCATACAACATATATTGAAAGCCAATCCAATAGGTGTTGCCTTCAATGACGTCTCTAAAGAGAAGTAGAAATAGGTATAAATGATGACTCCAATTATTTGGAGAGCCAGATTCAATAATCGTGAACTTACTGACAATGAAAACAGATTTGAAACCCGGAAAATAGTATACAATTGACACCTTTTATCAAGGTGCCATAATGTATGCATTAAGAAAAAAAATTGCAAATCAATTACTAATAGGAAATGGTTCCAAAAACTATGACACTCCATATGCTGAAAATATTTGAGATGACAGAAAACTAAACATAAGAGTTGTAAGGGAAAATCCATTTACCTTGAGCAACATAGTGACCTTTGGAACTACAACAGAATCTTTTATTTTTTCTAGTCTCGCCATCCAATGTTACGGAAGTTAATATTTATGGATGTAATTACTCCATAAACACATCAGCCATACATATATGTTTAAGAACTATACATTTCGTGTAAACTCATATAACTAAGCAAGTTACGAAAATTTGAGGGTAGCTCTCACCAAACCCATTTGGAAGAAAATATAGTGTCCGATTATTACACTCTTAGAAGCATTTTTATGGGATAAAGAATACTTCAAAAGTAAAACAAAAGAAAAGGAATTTTAACCTTCATGGAGATGAATATCCCTGAAGAACATATGATGAAAACTTTTGGACACTATTCTCACTAATTCTTCTATCATCAATGTTTTACGTTAAAAGATGAATGTACTTAATAGACTTTTATTTACATTAATTGAAGTTCATCTAGCTTTTATTTTGTCTCTCTGAGGCATTAATTAGGAGACAGAGTGGCTTAGTGGGAAGAGCGTTGAGTTGGCCGGGTTTCGATTCCCGGTGAGGTGAGGATTTTTTTTATCACACCTCAACGTCCAGACTGACTCCCAGGTCTACTCACCCTGCTGTAAAATGAGTTCCAGAATCTATCCTCGGGTCAAACCGGACTGATGCTGACCACATCTCCTTCTCGTAGAGTCAAGGTCAAGTAATTGCCGAGCTCTACGCTCCGCGAACCCCTTGGACACCTTCGGGTTGTGTTCAGGGATAGTTTGACTTTGAGACATTAAGTATGAGAGTGTGCTAAACTCAAGGCTACGTACGAGTATAAACTGTATCTGAACTTACTACGGAATAAGCTGAAAACCATCGGTGACACCGAAGACCCAATGCACAAAAAAGCGAAGATGTACCAAAATTGCCCATCATTTGTAAACCCTCAGTTTCAGTTTTGCAAATTAATGTATCCTTCCCCTTCAGCTCATGTTTACTGAAAAATCTTGTCGTTTGACACTTGTCAATAGAGATCAATGGTAATAGTTTATTGAAAAAGTAGAGGAGACATGCTGACCACAAAATCCGTTTATAAAAACGCCGACAATGTTATCGCCAGAATACACATCGCATCATGTCAGTCCCGTCGTGTCCTTCACGCTAATCCACCGCGACAACCGCCACCATGGCCGACCTTCTGTCACATTCATCACTCTTTTTTCGTCTCCGTGTCGGAATGGCGAACAGAGGAACGAGGGATGGGAAACCGAATGCATGAAGGGAGGCCGACCACGATTCTCAATCTCCTAATGCAAGGAGTCGCCCGTGGCACGACAATACAATATTCCACTTTTGTTTGTTATTGACCCTTGATATATTTTATTTATATAATTTATTTTTGTACTCTGTCTCTCTCTC
>NNCF01126165.1:446631-469600 GCA_002313205.1 Laupala kohalensis | reverse complement strand
AAGCATATTATTGTAAAAAGTTTGTGAACAATTTTACGCTTATAGTAGATGAAGTGACCATAAATCTTGTAATTCTTTTAGCCCGGAGGAAGACAATAAATTTGTTGGAACGTTGACAGTATAGTATGTGAAATGCAAAAATTTTGACCGTCCCTCAAAAACTTTCTTTATATAATACAATATTGGATACAATAACACTTGAAATGAATGAGCAAATCCCCTCTAATACCATGCAAACATTACTAGATATTAATTTTTTTAAATTGGGCTGTAGGGCTCGCCAACGTCTAGGTCATAGAACCCTTAATTTTTATTGCAACTACATAAATGGTCAAATAAAAAAACAACAATTATATCGCAGCTTTAAAATTCTAGAAAATCCACATCAGTCAAAATGTAGCTTACATTCTATATTCAATTTACATATGTTTCACAGATCGAACGAAACAAAAATATTCTTCAGTTGAAGAAATTAAATTAATTGAATCATTTTGCGATAAGTACCACGTGAAGAACTAATTGATTCATTTCCAAAAACGTCTTCCTTTTCCTTATGAGTGATGTTTAAACACACATAGCTAATCGTCAAAATATTACGTTCGAATAGTTACAATAGTTTTGAGCGTTTGAAAAATCTGTACTTAACACATTACACTTCAGTCAATTAGGTGTGCTCGCATCACAAATACCGTCACTGATTTTTTTTTCATTAAAGTGAACGAAGACATAACCTTTAAATGAAAATAATTTTCTTTCCCTGCTTTCTTTTTCGAAGCACATTCTTTTCGTCCTCAAAACCAGTTTAATGAAACAAGAATGTTCATCAGTATAGATATCTCGACTCTTTAATTAATTACCATTTTGGGGGACTAGGAAACACTTCCTGTGGTATGGAAATGGAGACAGGGATTGAAGAAACTCTATTTATGCATTGGCATATATTATTTCTTAAGTGTTTTATTCATGAAATAAATATAATAGGTAAATAAATATAATATTATAAATAAATACAATAAGTAAAAAATAACTACAAATATTTAAGTCTGGATGGAAATGGTGTACAATTGTGGAAGGTGAACGGGTGGTGTAGTAGTTGACACCCCAGCGATCAACACGCAGAGTCCCGGGTTCTATTCCCGGCTCGTCGCTACTTTCATCTGACTGAAAGTTATAACATATCTTCTCCACGTGATGGATACACGGAAGAAATACATAAATAAATATCAATCGTTTGCGAGTAGAACACTTAGAATTTCAAGGAGGTTAGAAACTGGATTGTAAAAACATGGAAAGAAATAATTGACTCATAATTTTGATGGGTAACCTATAATCTTGATTACAAGCCTGTCATATTCGTGATACTGATTCAGTATACCTGCAAAATCAATTAAACTCGTAACCAGTGGCGAATCTAAAGGGGCTATAGACCCACCCACCTCCTCTCATTGGACCCGAACTCTCAACAGATAATGGCATACTTTGGTACTTTAAACAATTAATACATTTGGTTACTATTGCATATCGCTAATTGTTTATTGATTTGTCGGTGTATTTTATTTAAAATATATAAAATTTGTGTTCTAAAACCATGATTTTCAAATAGAAAAGCTCCCCAGATTCCATTCTGGACTACGGTCTACTCATAGCTCTGCGTTGGCTACGTTAAATTACTTCACCAAGTGCAGTGGAGAGCCACCAAGAGCGCGATTCCCTCGAGAGCTGAGGTGGTGCCCCTGGCGGCGAAGCAATGAAACGAATTTTCTCCTCTGACGTCATTTGAGCCGTTGCGCTGCCTTCTATAATTTTCGAGCGACAGAGTCAACAATAAAGCTCATTAGGAAACAGTCGACGGTGAGCTCAGTGTTTCGGAATGCAATTAGCAAGTGGCGCGCCGCTCGGATTTCCTTGGTGAGTTGTGGCGGCGACGGAGAGCCGGCGAGCGAATAATAATGAGGATTCTTCCGCAGTGAAAGGGTTTCTTGCCCGGTTCAAATATAGGAGGATCTCCAGATACATTTAAGGGGTTAGTTTATTGGTACAGAGATTTAAAAAATTGGTGTATAATTCATTATCATAGTTATCTTATAAGTCGTATTACTGCTTAATGCAGGGGATCAATGGTTTACCTTGATAGGTTGAGATAAATATTTATCTTGTAATTAGATCAATAAAACTTAATTATAACTTGTAATTATTAAGTGACACGAACTTACTTTCACATACTCGATTTATTTTGAATTATATAAACTTTGCAATGTTTCGACCCCCCCACTGAAGGCCATCATGAATACATTTCTTATGACGGCCCACAGTGTTGGTCAAAACGTTGTCTAGTTTCTTTATTTGAAAATAAAAAGTAATGCCGTTTCATTTAATAATTGAGGTAAATCTTGTAACGAAACAACGCTCAATATTTATCACCCAATTTCCAATATCTTTCATTATCAAGACTCCAAGATCACCAGCTCGTCATTATCAAGCACAGATTTACATTATAACACAAATTTTACAGTAAATATCATAAAAGATAAATAGTCTATCATTCGAAATCAGGAGCTGCACATCTCTGAACACATTTAAATTAAAATCTCAATTTATGTCAAAACAAAGTCAAACAACGTTTCCTGGACAGAAATTCTACAATGATTACCGTCAATTTTTCGAATTGTTCTTTCTTATTTTGAGTTTGTATTGTTTTGGAAATCAATTATTAATACCGTTGTGGATAGTTAAACCTTCACGCAAATGTAAAAATAGATAATTTAATGTTTATTATACCTATTATTTATTATAATTAGAGTTGAATTCAGAGATTTAGAAGAAAGGAGAGTAAATTCTTTTGAGATGATGATGAGTGACATAATGATATGTTATGTTATTATGGTGTTGTATTAGGTGACGAAGGTGGAGTTGTCAGATAATGAAATTTTCCTGATGTTCAACTAATCCCTGAACAAGGTAACGTTCGTTATCGAAACGTCGGTCTCGTGAATAAATGTATATTATCTAAACGATACTTGTTTTTACTATTTTAGTTTCACAAATTAATTTAACATTGTCTCTGTTTGGATCTCCTTAAGTTTTTATACTCTTTCAATTAACAGCGCGTGTTGAGAATGCAACTACGAACAAGTTTGATGGTGATACATTTAGAAAAGTGTACCTTCTCGGAGTTCTATGATAGTTTCCCTTATCATTCATTCTGCGTTCTGAAAAGAGGGATGTGTCCAAGAAATATCTTGGAAGTTTTCGCATCATATTGCTTGTAGGCCCTTTCTCTTCGCAACTTTTATGAATGTGTTTACATGGAGATTCGTTCTCCGCACCTCTCCGAATATAAATGTGAATTTATGACTTAAACATTGTGCGCTTTAATAAAGCAAAATGTGAGGAGCTCACTGGCGACGAGTTTTCTCTTGTCCTTTGTCTCTTTCATCTACAAGGAAAATAAACAATATATTCTTTTACTCAGTGGAAAATATTTTTTAATGATACGATGTACACTGCCAAATAGTGTACATATTTCAACAACTTGAATTTCATAACTCGGGAAAAAAAAATTTTATCTCTGCATTTCGCGAACTCAAAGACCAACGGTATGAAGTAAGTCTAGTAAACGTACTTAGAAAGACCCTATTCAATTCCACACTCACCATGTTCTCAACCCCATGAAACGCTAAACGCCAGAAACTAAACGAAAGCTACAAATATTTTATTTAACAATTAGTCTAATACACATTTTAAATATTTTCGGGAAAAAAAAGGAAATTCTTGAATTAGTTTGTAGTAATAGACATTATCGATTATCTTTGTACCATCATGAGGTCGAGGAATAAAAATCGCTAAGCTCGTAGAGGGTTTACTCCAACCCACCGACCCGTCCTGTCAGACATGGTAATGTGCAGTGAGGCATTCCTTTTGTGGCGAGCTAAGCGACAATAGATGTATTGTTCATCTATTCATTCATTCATTCATTCATTCATTGTGTGATAAGGCACAAAATACGATAATTCGGTTGACAGATACAACTCGCAACAGCCCTTTGGTGACGCAGATAAAACTTCCAGCGATTGACCCTATGAAACCTCTAAGTTGAGTTAAGTCTTGTACCTTTTTTCCACATATGCAAATAAACAACAAATCTCGATTTTATGGTCGTGATTTGGAATATTTGTGAGAATGATATGAGTGCGTTATTGATCCAATGTGATTTCTTTCTGGATTTTTAAGACAAAGTAACAAAATATTAGCACATGTGAACCATATACTCGTACGAACCGAATGCATGGAATACAAATGGGAGTGTTTGAGCATATATATGTGTGTGGATGATTCTGCGAAAGTAAAGGAGGAAAATCGTCACATCGTTTACAAAAATACATTTTAGTGAATCGTCCAATTTCCGGAAAATTGCCAAGAATTTATCGTCTATTTAATGTTGTCGATTTCTACAAACAGTTTGAGTATTTCAAATATGCTTCTACATCAAGTTCTACAAAAATAAAATATTGTGTAGTGTTTCAGAGTAAAACTGGCTCTCATCATGTGCATTGCTAATTTTTTTCAGTTTCATCTCTGGTTTGCCTTTTACTTCATTCTTTTCAGAGTAAAAGAATGCACTATCGTTCTGTAGACAATGTGTTTCATGAAATGTGTAAGGTGAAAAGAAAATCACTCGGAAGGTTTTTGAAGATGTTTCAGTCGGGTATTTTCGTTGTTTGAACGGAAGAATGTGGGGAGGTTCAATTTCGTTTGTTGGCATCAGGTTGGCATCATTGTGTCTTGCAGAAGTTCGTGGGGAGCAGATACTACTCGTCATGTTCTCTTCGACGACATCACCATCGCCCCAGCAGAGAAGACAGCAGCGAGCAGACGTACATATAGCGCCCAGCCCTCAGGTACGGCCGGGCCCCGATGGCCTCCCCCCGCCAGTCGTACGATCACGACAATGGTGACGACACGGTTCGTTCTCTGGGTTATGTGTGCAGTATCTACTATGAGAGATTGGAAGTAAACGAGTATCTTTATAAATGGCACGTACACGAAAATATTTGGACAATAACGAACTATATTTAATATACGAAATAATCACATTGTAAGTTAAATAACACGCTAGTCCCCAACACCTTGAAATCAGCGTTACTACACATCTCAAAATATGTTAAACGACTTTAAATCCGACTACCATTTGATGATCACACACGTAACACTCCAAGCAAACCACTTTGTTGTATTTGAATGATGCAAAATCATTCACTGTGATTTTGCCTGTATCACTCACTAAAACAGGTATCTAAATTTCCGTAGAAAAATACAAACACTCCTGCATCGGCTTATAGTAATGGCTAATTAAGTTGTTAGATGATTCGATACATTTGTAAAATTATAAAACTTCCAAAATCTCATTAGAAAACTTTTTTTTCTTTCAAAAGTTCGAAAAAAAATGATGATTTAATTCGCTCAAAAGAACAAAAAAGTAGGAGAAATGACGTTTTTGTTTTCTAATATTAACTAAATGATAGTGATCAATTCTGCTATTCCGTCTTGCAAAGTGGAGATAAATATAACTCCGCAATCACATGTCTATTTACTTCCGAATGGAGCTGTACCCAGTGATGTCGTAATAACGTCGTGATCCTATGTCTGCGGAAGGTGCATACCGCCGGCCCCCCGGCACCCGCCTCGCCTGTCGTCGGTTCACTGACCCCATGTCGTCATCTGACTGTGTCCTGACTCACCCCGCTGCTTCGTCGAACCCCGCCCGCCCTCTTCGCTCAGAACTTGTTCACTCCGCTTCCACTAATTGTCTCGCCTGACCTCGCATAGCAAGATTCACCACCTGGCTTATCACTCACCCGCCCGTATCACCAGACTTTATCTGACTGACTGGCTAAAAGACCATCACCAAATCTGACTGAACCACCAGACTAGGATTATCTTAGTGCTCACTTCACGTAGTGGTCAATTCACGTTGTGGTCACTTGACGAAGTGGTCACTTCACGTCAACACCTCTCCTTCACACGGCTCATAAGTCACAAGGGGCTGAAAATATAGCATTACATTTTTTTTTTCCTTCTATCATTTAATTTTCCAAGTAGTCGATTCGCATTACGTTTAGTACGAATGAGTCATCGAGAGAGGTAATGTGTACATCTTTAACAATGATAGTTAAAAGTTATGCAGCGCCATAACTTCCTATACTTCATATTACTTCGTAAGTTAAATAATATTCAAAATACTGATAGAAGTAAATTACACCGCCACTACAAGATTTTACGATTTTTCCTCTTGATATGACCATACTATATTTGTTTGTTCTCATAATATAAAAGTCCTCAATATCTTTGTGGGAGGATATTTATTATTTTTCAGAGAAAATTTACCTCTCATGCTTCTTTAAAATAAAAACATATCTGGTACTAAACCCGTGTTTCTACGAACTTACTCTAGTATTTAATTGCACGGTTTGCCATTACTCGTTTCTTCTATACCTATTTTGTCTCTCTCGCTACTGGACTATCGTTGTGGTGAAGCACGGAAAGTTTTTATTGGAGTATTATCTCACAAAAGAAACATCCTTTAACTCATGGTTCTTTTACTACTTCAAAGACTTTTATGTTCCATCCGCTAAAAGCATCAGAAGGTAATAGAAAATTTCAATAACGCATTTTGGTTACGTGGTAAACTAAATTTATGATAGGAACAATGTAAATAACAAGAATTAAATTAGATTTCAACTCCAATTCTTGAAATAAAATTTTCATTAAAATTTTTATAAAATAAAATAATAAAGATCTGAATAATTATTTCTAGAATTTTTTAAAGTACTTCATTAAATTTTAGTAGTAGTAATGTAAATAGTAATGGCGTATTACCATTACAACCAGCGATGACGTGAAACAAACAATCGAGCCGCTCCCTGAGCTTCCTCCACTTCCCACACATACCGCCACCTCCGCTGCTGTGTCTGAAGGCTTCATCTTGACTCGCACGTCGCCATTGCCTTTGCTGCTGCTGCTTCGACTGTCGGATAGAAGGAAAGCTTGCACGTCTTTCAGCCATTCAGCTTCACGTCTCTGGCTCGCTTATAAACTGCGACTTACGAAATCCTCGCGTATTGGTGGGATTTTCATTTACTTTCTACAGTTCAATGTTAGAACATTAATACAAATATTGTTCTAAAAATCTGCCGAAGACTTCTAATAGACTGAGGAAATGACATGAGCTTATTTTAAAGCAGACAAGTTTGTTAAAATATTTTTAAAGTTTTTACAAACCCCCTAGAATGTAAATCTTATTGCGCACGTCGACAATAATAAAATTTTACACAATGGAGTTAAAAAACCTTTCGCATTGGAGTTTAAAAATTGTTAGAAAAACTTGAGTAACACCTTTTTTCAAAACTTTAATTCTTCCGTTTCATCTCGTGTTTAGAGACATCACCTGCTGGCAACTACGTTAACGAGACAAATTCGAGAAGAGAAGGGGAAAGCATGCCACGACATAGTTTTTTTAAGGGATCAGTGTGTTGTTATTTTTTTAAGAACATTTTAATAAACGTGCCTGCTATACAATAGGGTCATTTTATTTCTTCATTGGAACATTAAATCATTGAAGATAAGTCGTTAAAAATTATTTTAAATTGCCTGTGTGAAATTTGACATGCATTCTGCTTTAAAATGTTAACATACATGTATTTCTTAAATTTAAAAATTGTATTTTTAATGAACATTCCGTATTCTTTAAAATTCAAATATAAGAGATTTTTCTAGTGAAAACTTTACGTAACATCTAAGAATGACAATGTGGCTTATGCCCGGCTTCATTGCTAAAAAAGATTTATTATATGAGATATATGCATTAGCTCAATATATTTACGAAAATAATGAAAATAATACTGTCATTTGATGGCGATCTCGGGTTATAAAATATAGTAACTAAGTGATAAAAACTTTTACGATAAATAAGCCTCGTCAAGCTTTAAAATAATAATTAATCAATATTTCTGGAGCAAATTTTTCTCGTTTGTTATTTATGCTTTAAATTTGAATAACAGCAAATGAAAAAATAATTATAAAATTCCGATGAATACTAGTAATTATTCTATATAATCATGTCGTTATAAAATGAATAAACTAAGAAGATACAAAAGAAGTATTGAATACTATCGTTCCAACCAATGAGCGAGTTGTATTGGAGTTGCACAGTATAGAAGCGAGTCAGATCTGCGAATTTACACATGGAGGTACCTTTCCTATGATTTCAAATGAAAAATACATAAAAATACAAGTTATAGAAGAAGATTGACGCCTCTTCCTTATAGGTTAAGGTCATTAATTTGCTGAAAATAGATCGCTAACGTTTCTTGAGATAAACATCGCAATAAGTACTCTCAAAGCTCTTCATTTCTGCGCATATATTAGACTTTTACTTCCATCATTCTCGTCCAATGATTTCGTCTTCCTCTCGATGATTTGCACACTATGTAGCAGTGTCAAAAAAACCCTTATGTGTAGAGAAATAAATCACTTTTTTGAAGTAACTAATATTTCATCGGATGTAGGGCATAACTACTCAATCCAATGAGGAAGATACCCCATCACGGGGTGTATCTTCACAACGCCCAGAACTCAAGTGCTCTAGGAGTTTCTACAAAGATTCAAAAGGAGTGTTGGGAGAACTTCACTGGAACTAGAAGCTTGGAAATAAAACTTTTGCTGAGTTATCTCTGAGACTGCCGTTTGTTGGTAACGATGTTAGTTTGTGGTTGAGCACATTTGAAGATAAACTATACTTAATTAAAATGAGTATCAGATTAAAATTACAAAAAAACAAAAACACCTGAAGCAAAAGACGAGAGGAGTCAATTTAGTCAATTTATTCTTGTATTTTTTCCATCATATTTCCAGAAAGGTACCTTCCATGTTTTTAAATTCCATTGTCAATAGCGAGATGTTAGCTGTCGCTTTTCGTCGTCTTGGTCAGAATGCTTTCAAAGCGCTCAGCACAGTGATCGTCAGAGGAATGCACTAGCTGCATGACAATGTATAGCCTAGCATGTGTGTACGTTGTTTAATGGTGATCCATGTGTGACTGCTGGATGTGTCTCTCTCGTACGTGGTCATTTGTTCGTCTGTTTTAAACGGCTTTTTTGTTAGAACAAATGAAGAACGTGGAGTGGAACTTTGTTCTGAAGAGCATTTCAAGTAGCTTCGCTAAAGAGTACTTGTTTTTTGTTTGTTTTTTTGTGGGGTTTTAGGATTTGTCAAGGTCATTAGAGCCCTTAATACTTGGTATTAGTTGTATATGGGATATATGTAATTTATAACACATATTGCTGCACTGAACTCATTCGCTTCACCATTAGAATTGCCACAACAATTCATCACCACTTTCGATGTATATTACATTATCGTCGTATATTTAGATTTGTTTATCTCTGTAGTTCTTCAGTTCTTGAAGGAAAAGAACACTTATCATTGAATACAAATATCATCATGAAAACAAGTTTTTTGTGAGTTGCAGGATGTAATTATAAACTCTTTTCTACTTAATACAAAATATTGCAATAACAAGTACTATAAGACACACTCTATGAATATATTGTCTAGAAGGATTATTGTAACCTAATACGAATTAACTAGCTTCTGTTAGTAATTTTTTAATCTTTCTTAGGATTAAAGATCTACGTAAAATCTTTAAGTAGTATGATAAGCACTTAATGACAACGTCAAGTTAACGTAGGGATTGTACTATACTGCAGTATTTACGTACTTCTTGCTCTGATAGCTTACTTTTTTCTTCATTGGTGAATAACAATTCATTCAAACGGTAATACATTTAACCAATACGTGGTTTCTGCATTTCCTTGATATTAGATCAGAAAATGTTTTTACATTAATCACAAGAATAATAGGGACTGCGTAATTAGTCAAATTCATTGCAATTACAACATCCCTCTCCCAGGTGCATATAATTGAGCGGAGAGGGTTACACATCAACTAATTAAGAAACTCAAACACAGTTAAGCATGTCATGTAACTCGCAAATTGAAGAGAAAGATTGGATTCATTTTTAACGTTCGTCGTCGGTGGAATGCTTTCTTACTTCAAAAGAACTAATAAATATTAGGTGTTTCTCCACAAATTTTTAACTATGAATTCCTGTAGAAGTTCAAGTCACAAGAATTAACAAATTTATTCCCACTGCCTTAAGCTCGAATTGACATTATTCAGAACTCTGGTTTCGTCACAAGGTTCGTATACCTTCACAATATTTTGATACATGCAAAAATACTCGTATCTCGTTACAATGTGTTCTAAGACAAAAACCCGGAGAATTCGTATCAAAAAAATTTAGTTAACGGTAGCGCTTATTCTAGCGTTTATTTCATTCCACGTCTTTCTCAATTATCACTAATATATTCCTCATCGTTCCCTACTAACTATATTTCTCAATTTTCTAACCCTTCTTTCTACAATATTTTTTATATTCTACCAGCGTTCAATCCATCTACTACTTCCGCCACCCCCGGCCCGTCATCTATTTTTTTTTTCTAAGTAAGCGTCCCCATCTTTTTTTCACTGCTCCGCTCTCGTTCCGACCATAATTTCCCGCCACACTCTCTACTTCCTCTCCGAAATCGCTGCTCGCTCCAATTCACGCCTCGCCACTGACACGCCTCTCGCATAGCCATCAACTGCCCCGTAAATCTCTCCCTCTCTCTTCCCCCACCCCCACCATTGCATACTCTCGTCGATCCCGTGAATGACCTCCCTCTCTCTCTCTCTCTCTCAAACCGCACTGTGAGAGGAGGACAAACAGTCCGGATCTTCAAACTTCAACCCCCCTCCGAACAAATGCTATTCTCAAACGCCCGCCATAAGTCTCCCCCCTCCCCCTAAACTTCCAGAACCAAACTCGTCGATACTTCACTTTCCCAAACCCTGTCCGCCACCCCGTCAAATATTTAGAGCAAATGTTATCGATTCTTATTACCACACTACATTTTAAATTTTATTTATACTTCACTCGTCACTATCAACTGACTTGTGAGATACACAAAAAGGGACCGGCCATAAATTACGTAACAAAAAATTACAACGTAATTTTATCAACCCCGCTATCCCTCCCCTAACGAATCCTTAACGGTACCTCTTATTAACCAATACTTGCATAACATTAGCCGAAACTCAACCCTCCCATTAAGAAAAGTTATTGATTTTCTAAAAAAAACGGGGACGAATTTTGACACAACTGTTTATTCCTCATTGCTCTGTACTTTCGCTGAGCGATTGGGAATCAATGGATTACAGTAAAAATCTTCCAGACTAAAATGCCCCATAAAATACCCCCTTACCCACCGTAATTTAGTGTAACTATATAACAAATCCCTTTCCCGAGAGCGTTACATCATTTATGGACAGTCTTTAATTGGTATTCTGTTTTCATAATAGTTTCCCAAAAATTCTTGAAATCATCTAGGTTACTTCGTGTGAACTTTCTCCTCCCTTCCTATAAAAACCAAAGCCCCCCCTCTGTACACTCGGACTGAATATCTTCTCATCCACCCAACCAAAGAGTCCAGCCCGACAACGAGGCCAAATTTTGTGATTGCGCGCATTACCGAAACTAATAAAGCTTGTGACAACATGCATGGACGATGAGGGAACACCACATAATGCCACGAGTGCAGCTTTTTGTGTTTGGATGTATGCGACGCATGTCTGTATAGAAAGCTCGCTCATATTCGCTCCCTCTCTAGGCAATCGAACGCCGGCGACACAGACACATGATGTATGGTTTGGTGATATAATATGGCTTCGTTTTGCATGGGCATTTCGGCGATGGAAGGTAGATAATTCGCTTTATATTCGAAGAAATATTTCTTAGCGTGTATGTTATTTCGTAGCATGAAGGATTCGTCAACGGCGCTTAATGTTTATTCCATGCTTTCTCATGGCTGTTTCAGCTTCTGTCAAGTTTTGCTTTGTCCAGCACATCGATAACAGCACCTGGCATGCAAACCTGATTGTAAGAATGAATTGATGAGCGGGAAGATGTGAGCTTTAAGCTTTTGTTAGTTTTTAGATGCAAAACGTTATAGTCGCGCTTTTTGAGCTTCATGCGGTTGTGCTACTTGACAAATGTTATTCTATGGTCATCAACAATGATTTTTTTAGAATAGAATTCACTTGAATGCAAAGCAAATCTGTAGATGTTATTTTGCTTTATTAATGTACTAGTATATGCATAATTACTGTGTAATCATGTAAAATATATATATGGATAACGTCCTTATGTGCTTGTCATATATCATATCATGAAATTTCGGCATTCACGTCATATCAGGAAAATTTGGTCTGTTTGCAAGTTCAAAATAAAACTATAAAATTCTTCACTCTACAATGAAGATATTTTCAATTCCTTAATGTTATGCTATTTTTGAAAACATCAATGTTATGCTATTCTTGATTGATATGCTATTTTTGAAAACAAATATTCATTCTTTTCATTATCGATAATAATTTTTATTGTCGCGTTTATAAACCCTTAAACATTATGACGTTATCCTAATTCTTCCAACCTTACTTCATTATTCAATATAGAAATGTCTACACATGTTATGTCGTCATACCCATTCCATTAAAGAAGAGAATAGTATCAAATATATTCAGTAACATATATTATTTCCACCGATGTATATACTACTGGATTGCTGGATCAGCCACAGAGTCTAAACCAAATCTCCAGGTTGCGTTTACAAGGACTAACCGGGTAAAAGCCTGCGAAGGCCAGTATTACACCGTCATATTTCTGTCAGATCTATTATCCAAGACACATAATCAAAGATATGACATAGGTTCTCTCAACGAGAACATATGTCATAGGTATATGACAATAACTCAACCATTACCGCTTGTTTATTAAGCGGTCATCTAAATTCTTTGATAATAGATATATGTCACAGAAACATTATCGAGTAATTCTGGCCTAATATTACATTACAACAGGTGATAACAGGTTTCGACGTCTAATCCAAATTTAGAGGAAGGAAAGGTTTTTTTTCTCCAAACATCCTTATAGTATCCGTAATATAAGATTCGGATGTAATATCCGAGATTTTGGAGTAAACCTTCCCTTCCTTTGATTATGAGTCTCACGTCCATAGTGTTTTCTCATATTTTTTCGTTTAAATTAATCGTAATATGCTTATTTTTCATTTAAATTTAAAATAACCATTCATTCAGTTTTTTGGATCAGTTGACACGTCCCTGGTAAGTGTAACAGAACCCCCCTTACTTCTCTGTCGTGGCCGTGCGCGTCCTCGTCGGCGCCGCGCGAGCCACCTGTCGGCGGTCGATGTAACTTGTTGCCGCGCTTGTTTCAGTACTACGGCGCCGCCATGATGCTGGCACACTCTGCCGGCGCCGGCTACGCAGTGGTGGGAAGCGCAGCCATGCGCCTCGGCGAGCGATCTGGCGGCGGCGGCGGAGGTCGTGGGGCCACCTGACAGACGGCGGTCGGGGGCGGCAGCGGGTCGACGGAGACGACGTCGTCCACGTGCTCCCGCGGTGCGCGCCATGGCGGCGGAGGAAGCGGCAGTGACAATCAACGACAGCGAGGTCGTGGCAGCGTGGAGGAGATGAGTGCGGTTTAGTTAGGGACAGAAAGGTGTTGGCGACGTAATGCTGCCAATAAGCAATGACTGGAAGATAGTAGTTGGCTTCTCCAATTGGCCTTGATCTGTCCATACGATGTAGGGCATTGGCGCGGCCAGCACAGCCGTAGTAGCTGACACGACGCCAGTTTTCAAGTAACGCTGATTGAAGTGGTGGGGAAAGCAAGGTGAGATATTGGACGCCAATAGTTGTCTTCAGTCCACTCCGCAGGTTGGACTCATTGGCATGCCAATTGTGGTCATTGGCATCTAAATTCGAACTAGTGGTGTCCACTCGACGCCAATTATTGTCTTCCAATCATTGGAGGCTTGCTCATTGGCGTCGTAAAATGCGGCATAAGAGTATGGACTGCGCATGACGCGTAAGCGTTATACGAGCGAACAGAGCCGCCAAGACGGGCAGGAGGGAGTAGAGGGGGCAGTTTGCCCTGCCGGGGCCTCCACTAATAAATTAGACTTGTAATACGAATTCAATAAAAATTGAAAAGGTATCATCGGAAAAATACAAGTATGTCGTCATGTTTTCGTCTCACCGGAGAGAGCCCACAAAGATCAATTATTGAATTTCAATAATTAATTATTTATAAATTATTGTCGGTAATTCTTAAATTACAGTAACCGACTAAATTTTAGATTTCTTTTTATGACCAAAAAACCTGTTCATTTTTTAAATATGCTGTTATTTATTTGTTCATAAAGTATCAATATATCTATTATACAAGCTACTGTGAATAACAAAGTCAACTAAATATGTCTGTTAAAAATATTGAAATATTCTCCTACGTTGATTTACTATTGTTTATTTGATAGGTCCACTGATTAAGGGTGGGGATGGGGTCCCAAATTCAAAATCTGCCCCAGCGCCCCCTCGTCTCGGCGCTCACGTTCCTCACGCAGAGCCTATTCCGCTTCATTACGTCATAGCGATAAATAAATTAGCTTTGTTCCGCGTCAACATTGCGTCATTACTCTATCTTCCACGGAACTGTCTGACTTGGTGTGCGCCCGTATGAACGTACGCGATCAGCGTCTAATTTCAATCTAGAATTGCATGGGTTCTTCCTTTCGGAAGTGGGTGGAGAAAGGCGTATAGGCGGCACGCACTATCTCTACTTTTCTAAAAGGAAACCATTGTGTCACACGACATGCTCAGTCCATACTTTGATGCCGTTTCGCAATGTACGAGAACCCGACGTTTCAACGGGATTATTTCGATTCCATGCAAATGTTTACGGGGACGCGACACCGAAACAATTTGACGTTCAACCATAAGAAAATATTTCTCAGACATTCGGATACAAGAAAAGCAACGATATGAGTCAAAAATATGAAAACTTTTTTTACATTCCTGTTGTAAGAAAGTAGTGAGAATTATCAAATGCTTCTTTATTATTCATCTTCAAATATTACACATTAACAAATGTAGAATTGACTCGTTGAAAAACAAATTTGATATTAACGCGCACTAAATTAAAACTATTTTGATGTCAGTTTTGCATAAAAAACATGTTAAATACAGTTTTCAGAGAGAAACATTATATTAATATCGAGAATTTACCATTGCACTCTCGTCATTCGAAATATAGTACAATCATAAATCTCAAACTAATATACAAAGATTAATTTATTATAAGCTGATATGTAAATAATATTCGATGATTATTCGAATGTCTTTGTATTTGATGCGTAATACTTTGAGACGAAAATGATAGCTCTAACTGAAATAATCAAAAGGAATCGAAATATTTGATTATGTTAAATGTCTGGCTCTTGTACTTCGTGAGATTAGCATTACGATTAGGACATCTCGTGGCGCTGACGTAATCAATGAATACCGCCGTTTGAAATCAATGTTCGCCATGCTTGGCGTGCTTCCTGTGCAATCAAAGACAATTATTCTCACTCTATCTTGTGATATGTTTCAAGTTTTTGCCAAAACGTTTTATTATGACCCTTTCCTTATTAATGTTGACCTCCATGTTGAATGAGAACTACAAAGAAATTTTATAATTAGTCGTACTAACGGATCGTTCTATTCTGAATATTTGAGATGTGTGATTGCAGTTATATATGTCAAACTTTTAAAATGTTTTATAAATAGCCTCAACTATGGTATTACGAGTACAAGTGAATGGATATATAAGTAATTTAGGCTTAGAAGACATGTTTATCCTTGGGGTTAATTACGCTTCATTCTAAATGCAGACACGTCAAATATTCGTGATCTAAATCATGAATTCAGATGTACCTTATTCACTCTACCTAATGGAATCAGTGCATACTAAGCCCAGATCGGATGACCACCACATCCAGAAATATTAATGGTAGCGAAATTTGTTTATCTAAAACATTTGCTCACCTTGTTTTCTTTTTTACTTATAAATCGAGACGTTGGTAAAGAGAAAATCTTTTGGTGTAAATGTATAGAATAAATTTGATTTGCGATTTCATTCTTTTAAATGAACGCAGAGTTGTTTGTATTGTCATGTTGCAAGACAATTTGAGCTGGGTTTAGTGAGCTCTGAAGTGAATATATCTTAATGTTCGTCATCTTTTCCTGAGGACCTAAAAAAATCTGTACAAATAGTGATGATTACGTGTTTGTTGGTTAATGGAATCAGCGCATTTTTTAAATTTCAGTGTTGTGCCGTAAAAACGCGAAATATAAATGTTGAACTCCTCACACATATTTAGGTAACATATTTCTCTGTGCTCAGCTTTATTATACAAACATCAGTTTTGATATGTGTGAATAAAATTTAAACATTAATCGAGTAAACACTCCGGAGTCTGCGGAAAAATCATGTTGAGGTTATGTATGGATCGGGAACATCTAATGGAAAAGAATTCACTGTTCCCCAATGTGATCACGGAAGGTAGGAATATGGAGATGGTGTTGACATTTTGAGCTACTCATGGCGGAGAGCTGGTTGTTAACTTACCCGCCGCACCCTGCTGTACGTCATGTCGACACGTTTTTGCTTCCCGCTCCGAACGCCATGTCATACGCGCGCTACTGGCGGCAGACTGAAGAAACATTTCACCCTGATGTACTGGTACTCTTCTGATATGACCTCGATAGAAATTCTATGATGGCCATATTATTGCCTAATTCAAAAAGAAAGATAAGTTATTAATAATGTACAATCCAGACTTTACAAAGAAGATGAAGAGGCTGGTATCTCAACACTCCCTCTTCCTCAGTGTGTATACGCGTAAAACGAGAATATGCGTACAGTTTCATCAGGCGCATGAACAATCTAATCTAATATTTTTCTTCACCGTGCGATGAAGCATGGTATTTGTAAATAAGGTCGTATCGATGCGCACAATTCTGTCATCTTGTTTATATTGTCAGAGATCAAATATAATTTCTGTGTCATATGTTAACGTTTCAATACTTCACCTGCCTACCTCCTCCTCAGTCAATGAAAATTCCCGACTATAATAATGTAACGATTTCGTTGTGATTACGATGTCAGAGACTCAGCTAGGTTTTAGCGTATTGCCCAAGCCTCAGTTTGCTTACAGTCGGATCAAACAAATAAAAATAATTATAGACAACCGAAAAAATGTTTTATTTTTGCCAAAGCGACTTTCGACAACTTATGTCATCACCTTCAGTGGCCAAATATATTTTCGGTTCTGAAAATAACTTTTATCCTATTTTAAGTCATGTAAACCTAATATATAACTATCACGTAATTGTAACTGGTCAAACAAGCCATGTTGGCAGAGAAATTTTCGCTTTAGTTTAAGTACTCTACACTCGACATTTTATTCTCAAAATATTGCTAATTTACTTTTATTTCTGGTAATTTAGAAATCTGAGACTACAGTTTCGTATTCTTTCTACGCCGACTTCTTCCGACGCTTCCCTGGTAATTTTTTAAAATTAAAAATTATCGAGCAGTTTCTATAATGACTGCACTTACATTTCTTAATGTTATATAACGTGTTGACCTTTTAAAACTTATGAAATATTTTTCACTAGTAGTGGACACCCTCTCAATTACCATAAAAACACAGAAATCCAATAGAAACCGCAATCCATGGGGAGAACACCCTTGTTATGGATATGAAATGATAAATTTCATGCTTGATAATAATTTTACGAAAATCAAAAAATTTAATCTAACCTCTGATAGCGGCAACTGTCACTCAGGTGAATGACCTTACCTGATGAATCGACAACCTCACTCGTTGCTTCATTCCTGCCATAAACTACATAACGTGCACTTTTTCTGATCACGAAGGCATTGAATATTGCATCAAAATTAAACCTGGTGACGAAAAAGGAACCCGAAGTCTTGCTATAAATAAATAAATAAACAAACTTTTTTGTCAACTGCGTATGACCACGTGGAAAATAATAAACTATGAGATAACTTTCGGTCAGGTGAAAATGGCGACGAGCCGGGAATCGAATCCGGGACTCCTGCATTGATCGCAGGGGTGTTAACCACTACACCATCCGTTCGCCTTCCACTACTGTACACCATTTCCACCCAGACCTAAACCCCGGAAGACCTGAGACACATCCCCATACAGGAGGTAAGTGAACCAGGCGGCACACAATGCTGTGGGCACTGTATTACCGGCTTGACACGGAGTACAGTTGAAATTCCCGGGCAAGTCGCCATTTTCACCTGACCGAAAGTTATCACATATCTTCTCTACGTGGAAGGTACACGGAAGAAATATGTAAATAAATTAATTTACTGATTCTCCGGATGCAAGCAAGGGACCATCCCGTCAATTCCGATCAAGGGCTCTAAGGCAGAGGTGGATTTAACAATTCAACACACTCCTAACGATAAAAATAGTTCGGCACGTGTTATAGTATTAACATAATAGCAACAAAAATTGTATTTAATAAAACAAAGTCATTTCACAAGTGCGTATTATTATCAAACTATAATACGTTCGAAAAGTATTGTTGATATATCGTAGCTATTGAACAACACTAAATTCGCGAATAATTATTTCAATTGATGCCGTCCCTCGGCAAAAGCCTAGCGAGTCTTTATAAACAATCCGCCTCCACCCGAAGGAAACCCTGGCCAGGATGGGGCTATAAAATTAATGTACACAACCGTGCCAAGGTAGAGTACACATACAACTAAATTTACATGAATAATAAGACACAATACGAGCATGCAGGAAAATAGTTTTCAAATTCTTATCACATATTTTGAAAAGACTATAACAATGGCGTGATAAAATACAAGATAGCTTCAATTTTTCTTAAATCAGTTGTGTATGTTATTTGGTTCTGAAACCCGAAACGTCGAGCACTGGTACATTTACCCTACACATAAAATGTCATCATTGTTTTGATTGATTTAGACGGTTTAATTGGCTAAAATGACGACTTTGGTGAAAGTTTGTCACGCTATTAGGTTTACATCATGTGTGCGCCTCATACTAAATTAACATTTTCGCTTCTTGGAGAAGCTCTGTGCACATCGATTTCCAAATTTAAATTTGATTTCTTCGGAAGTAAAAATGCTTGTGATGGTTTTCGATTTCTATGAACTTAATGATTAATCTTTCACCTGCTTTAATTTCTATGAACTTATTTTACTTGTAATGATTAATCTTTCACCTGCTTTAATTTAAGCTAACAGATGTCAGGTGAGTAACAGTTCTAAGGTAAGTAGTTTTTATTACATACACAAACATCAACAACAAATCAAATGCTTTCGAACAAATAATATTCCATTATTTTATTCCATAATTACGTTTAAAATTTAATAATTATATATAAGTAACTCTTTCCCTTTAATATTTAAAGTATTATAAATGTTAGATTAATTATACTGCATATAAAATTTCAATTATGCTGTTATGTCTCTCATCATTAGATTATAAAATTATTGACTTTATTTAAGAGTGAAATATAATTTAAGTCTGGAAAAGGTCGTAAAATTTATTAATTTTATAAAAATTTAATTCATTCCGTAGTACGATTTCTTCTGTGGATTACTCATGTATCTCACTAGTAACTCATGTAAAATATGTGTAACTCATGTGTACTGATTACAGAAATGAAGATACGCGGGCGCGTCGTCATCTCATCCCCCATTTTCCATAATTTTGGAAAGCGGTTGATGTATGAAGAAAATTGAAAAGAAATAATGGATGATTCCTTTGAAAGCAATTCTGAAAAACTTCATGTCGAATTAAGTTGATATTGTTGTATAGTTTATTTATGTAATGATGTGTTATTTATTGTAAGTGACGTAACTTTTTATTACGCCAGAGCCCTTCCACGATCGATATTTCTTCACAGAATACACGGAACGGGTGAAAGATCAACTAAAAATAAAGTGTATTGCTAAGTGCCAAGCTCTCCAAGATCTGCCAACGACCGACCTACTTGTCACTGTTAAATTTATCACGCCAGTTATAAAGTCTTCTTTAGAAACATTAATGTAATATCCCACTTCAATGTAAACTTTAATGTAATATCCCACTTCAATGTAAACATTAATGTAATATTCCACTTCAATGTAAACATTTATGAAATATTCATGGGTTCATTCATTCACTGTACTTGAATTAGTGAAATTCTAGGCAACGAAATATATCTTGCTAGAAGTATATTCCAGCAATATTTTACTTTCCAGTGGAAAAGAAAATCATTTTGCGAAACATAATGTACCTGCATCTTGTAAAGAAGGGATGTTCGTCACATTTATCATCATTTACTCATTTGTTTTGCTGTAGTTAGTTGGCAATTTTAAAATTTAAATTTAAAATCATATTTGGACATTGAAATTTCCCCTCGTTTTAAACATGCACTCAAACTTTGGAGTTTCCTAACAAAAAAATATGAATGTCGACTTCGAAATGACAAAAAATGAGCTTCAAACTCAAATCGGTTCCGAATCGATTTTCCACAACGAGATCTACAACTTAGGTCATTTATTTTCGAAAGTGTCTTCTCTGACGGGATATTTCAGTGGTTAATTTAAAATTAGGCAAACTGTACACACAATTACAGATATAATTCTCATAATCTCTCAAGCATTTGAATCAACGTAATTCTCGTATGTGCATTATTTGTATATTAAAATCAAGAATTTCTTTTATTAGATCATTTCGTCATGAAATGTTTTAATCTCGTAAATGTTACCAAATTTGTTGGATTTTTCACTCGTATTTATGTCAAGTAATGAAATAGAAATATATGAAACACGCTCACGTTTCGCCCTGACATCGTACATGATCCTGAGCAACGATGTGGGATCGTTCATTAATTATGTCACGGTCTTCGGGAGGGGGTTGGCGAAATATGACGGTTCGTGATGGGAGGGGAGTATTTTAGATAGCTAGACGTTACATTTGGTGTATCATTAATGTTTAAAATTGGATCACAATTAATACAAATTTTCCTCCAATGAAAACAGAAGTTTAATAATCCCTTACGCACCATTTTCTCCGTGCGACAACTTTCACCTTTATAATCCTCTTAAGTATACAAAGGATTATATTTTCTCCTCTATTGTTTTTTTTTTATGATGGGAGGGGGCAAGTCGTTTTGTGACGTCACGTTAAGGAAGGGTTTGGTATAACGTGACGAAGCGTGACACAGGGGACCGTGTAGAGAATAAATGTGTAGTAATATATCCGTGTAGTTCATATTTACGAATATGATCTATGTGTTTATATATTTTTATAAAAATATATTATTTGCTCACTAATGACCCACTTATAAATGGGCGTCAATTCCCTTAGTTGTCGAAACGTCATTAAACCTAATTTTCTTCTTCTACGGGGGTAGATAGAAGATCCTCAAAGATCCCGTGACGTAATTTATGAATGATCCTTATGGCGAAGTGGTGCAAACGGGAAAAAAAGTGGTTTTCTTGCATATAGGTCAAATAAAACAACACTTATGTTTCCTTTACGTCTTGGTTAGTATATTGGTGTTTGTGGTTAGTACGTAACAACATAATACACATGGCTAACGTACAAACGTTTTGTGGTTAGTGTGTTATCACTAACTCTGGCTGATAAGTCTCATACTTGTTCCAAGGGGAAAGGTACGACTCGTGAAGAGGAAAACACAAAATTTTGAATTGTCAATAAGACGAAGTGGTCGAAATGTTGGCGTGTTTGAACTACTTTATTATCTCTTTGAATATTCCAATATATTTACTGTATTCTGTCTGTGTGCCATTAACACCGTGTCTCATTCCGAGGGTTCGCTCAGTGCTGCACGTGCTGTTGGGATCCAAGACATGGAAAAGCTCCTCTACAGTCATCTCTTCACTGCTCAGCTTCGTCACAGTCGCTCTCCACGGTGACACTGCGCGATGAACAGGACCAGAGAGCTGACTCGCCAACGATGCTACATAAGGAACCATACTATTCATTTCCAATATAATTACAATAAAATAGTACAAACAATACAAATGTTTCAACATTCACAAGTTAAATAATTTAAAGATTTAATTGTGAACTGTCTAGTGATGATCCATATTTCTGACAGTAAATATATGGACTTATAATGTTTCACTTTGCGTTATCTCCTCAGACTATGATGTCCTTACCTTTGCAAATACAGACCTTAATATCAGAGAGAACCGTCAGTCGAACCAACAACTTTAGAACACTTAATTTCTCACAAAAAGTTACATTTATTACCTATAAATTCTCATCGCCCCTTCGGCGCTAGCTGTTACTCGACGCTCGTTTCTTATTGATGGAAAAGGGATTTAAGGAGGGAGACACGACATAGTCATGCGACCAACTATAGCTAATTGACACCACTATAAGAAAATGCATTCAATACTTTCCGGAAATGTGAGAAATTCAGCATTACATTTCCGTATTATATCTCTCTAAATTAAGGTCCCTATTTGCCACCACCTCGTTACAGTATTGCTTAAGCAACAAGTACAATGGCTCCTCTCCCCAACCCACCTTCTTAGAATCATAACATAATATTAGAATCATAATTTAGGAAGATCATCCTAAATTCAGCGTGGTCGTGATATAGAGAAAAATGGTTCTCAAATTATTTTGCGTTTTCTGTATAAGAATCCAATGACTTTCTGTATAAGAATCCAATGAGTACCCCAAGGATCAATTCTCGGCCCTATACTCTTTTTATTGTATGTGAACGACATGTCATCATCCACATCAGATTGCAAAATGGTTCTATTTGCTGATGACACTAATTTACTATGTAAACACGCCAATGCTCAAAAAGTTTTGTCTAACCTTTCGACTTGGTTCCATGCAAATCGTCTCATTGTAAACACTGACAAAACAGT
>NNCF01126165.1:422538-445794 GCA_002313205.1 Laupala kohalensis | reverse complement strand
GGTTCTCTAGGCTTTGTCTAGGGGCGTGTCTATTGTAACAATAAATCGTGAATTTAGTGTTATTTCAATTCTTATGATTTTTAAACACTATACTCAGAATAATCTATAGTTCGATAATAACTTACATGTAATTTTTTGCTTAAAATTACAAACATATTGAAATTCTATTAGTATTATAACTCGCAGCTAACTTTTTATCTTATCTACGAACTTTTGCTAAAATTTTTGAATCCGCCTCTGCCTTAGGGCCCTTGATCGGAATTGATGGGATGGTCCCTTGCTTGCTTCCGGAGAGTAAATTAGTTATTTTTTTCCTCCACGTGGTCATACGCAGTTTGTACTGTTTTTTGACAATAAATTTATTTATTTATTTATTTATTATCAGACATAAGACCCTCTATTTTTTAACTATATAACATCAAAGTCCTCGAACTCAATTTTCAGTTATTAATATCATTAGAATTCACGATAGTAAAGAATTTCCTTAAATCTTAAAGAATTTAGTGTGCAGCAGCACCACAATGAGAGTATTATTTCGAAAGGGGGAAGGCACACGAGCCCCATGAATCCGCATCTGTCGCGTGGGGCTAGGATGGGCCATGCATTAGGTGAAAAAAAACCTTATTATTGGAGTATTTTTTAGCACTCATAGGATTCAGGTGCAGAATTCATTTTTAAAATGAATCGTTTACTTTTTTGTTCTCCTTGCACCAAGTCACTTCCAGAATCACGTCATTAAAGTCATTTTCCATGCTTGTACCACGGTTATATAGACTTGCTTTGCTCACTGGTCGTCTATACACGTATCAGGTAGAGAAAAAAAATCTGATTCTATTTCGAACGACTGTCCTCAATTGCCGAAGAGATGTTTCGAATGCACAAATTAAAGACCGAGATTAATAATAATAATAATAATAATAACAATAATAATAATAATAACAAATTTATTGTCAAAAAGTAGTACAAACCACGTGGAGGACAATAAACTAATTTACTCTCCGGAAGCAAGCAAGGGACCATCCCATCAATTCCAATCAAGGGCCCTAAGGCAGAGAAAGATTTAAAAATTTAAGCAAAAATTCCTAGATAAGCTAAAAAGTTAGCTGCGAGTTACTTATAGAATGTCAATATGTTTGTAATTTAACGCAAAACATTTACATGTACATTTAATTGTGTATTGGCGTGTTTACATAGTAAATTAGTGTCATCAGCAAAAAGAACCATTTTGCTATCTGACGTGGATGATGACATGTCGTTCACATACAATAAAAAGAGTATAGGACCGAGAATTGAACCTTGGGGTACTCCGCAAGTAAGTGGCTTTGTTTCTGAAAGACAACGCTGAAGTATTTTATTTTTAGTATAGGATATTTCGACCTGTTGATACCTATCTTTTAAATAAGAAGTTAGCCATTGATGTGGAAGTCCACGAATGCTTAAAGAATGCAATTTGGAAAGGAGAGTTCCGTGATCGATGACATCGAATGCTTTGGATAAGTCAAGAAAAACACCCTGAGGATTTTCTCCACGATCTAGAGATGTGGTAACATCGTTTAAGAAGGAAAATATGGCGCTTGTAGTGGAAAAGGATTTCCTAAAACCGTGTTGATCCTCAGATAATGTTATTTTTTGATAAAAAATCTAGAAGACGCTTATAGATCAATTTTTCTAGGATTTTTGAAAAAGTGGGTAGTAGAGATATTGGTCGGTAATTTCCAAAATTAAGTTTGTTTCCTTTCTTGTGTAAAGGTTTCACTTTAGCTCTCTTAAATATGTTGGGAAACACCCCTTCCGATGAAGAGCTATTAAAAATATTTATCAATGGATTTACTATAGCGTGGGACGAAAATTTAACAATAAAGTCGGATATATCATCTATGCCTGTTGAAAATTTGTTTCTGATACAATTTCTTGACATAAAAATTTCCTAAAATCTGGAAGGGTTTTAATTTTTTAAACCGCAATTCTGCGTCATATAAATGATTTTATTGAATTATATGGAATGATATTATTGAGTACGATTTGCTTGATCATACTTCTGAAGATCGTATCTCTACAGTAGTATGATCAAGCAGGGCGTGCTCCTAGTTGACAGGCACGTATCACTTAATAGGTGACAGGCAATTCTGCCAACATTGAGTACCCGAAGCGCGGGAAATCTTGTATAGTGTTTGCAGTTGCAAGGTGCTCGTAAAGCGCTCTTACCTCTTGGACGTTGTAATGGTTGGAGAAAAGTAGTTTCGTATGATAATCAGCTGCTACTTTATATGTCTCATTATATTCGTGACTCGTGTCCATTGTCTTCGTGCATAAGTGAATTGAAGTGTATGATTCAGTGAATACTGGTATGTGAATTCGTTACAAATTTCTGGGAAGTATGCGATTTATGCATTTTTCCACATTATTTTAATAAACACGCACATTGCTTAAAGTAAATCATGTTCGGACAAAAAGCATTTCAACTGATAAAGGAACTAAATCGAACTCCAGATATATTGCCGCCGTTTAATGACGATGTAATTCGCCAAGTACTTGAAGAAATGAAAGTGTTGTTTGAACAAAATCGTGTTCAGTTGTGTTCATCGGATTCGGTGAATTATGCTGGAATTCATGTCCGACATTCTGCTCTTGAGAGAAATAGGAGATGTCTGTTAGCATATTTGTATAATCGGTTGAAGAAAATAAGACAGTTGCGATGGGAATTCGGTAGTATTATACCTACTGAAATAAAATATAATATGTGCGAACCTGAAGTTCAATGGTTCAATAACTACAATAAAATTCTGGCCACTTATATGAGAGGTATTGGCAATATGGAAGGGCATAATCTAACTCTTGATAGGCTGCCTCCTAAGGAATTGTTTATTGAAGTGAGGTGTTTGGAAGATTATGGAGAACATGAGCTGGACAATGGGGAAGTTGTTACTCTTAAAAAGGGATACATGTATTTGCTCCCCAGAGCACCATGTGAACAACTTGTAAGACAAGGGATTTTAGAACATGTAAAAGATTGAAATTTTAGGTTTCATTAAACTTCTGGTTACTCTATTACAGTGAGAATATAGTTCAAGTTAGGCATAGTTAAAGATGCTTTTTAAACCTAATTACTCACTTTCCTCTTTGTTTTTATGTTACATTCTTTGATATATTTACCACTGTACTAAGTACATGAAACAAACTTTAACTGCTGTATATTTGTTAAGAGGGTGATTAGTAATTTGCCTATTACTGTGTCTTAGCTACGGTACATCTTTTTTCTGATCTTCATTTAATAAATGTTGAAATTTTTAGATAAATCAAAATTTCACTTTATTTTGCAGGTCATACTTTTTACTTTCATATATATTTTTTTATCCATCAACGTAGTTTAGTATATTTTATTTTATCACTCTTTATTGGCATAAGTTAATTGGAAGCTTGAATTTAATTTTTTTCAGTTTTTAACTCTTGTTAAGTACTGATTGTTTTCTCTTGTATCACAAGAAATAATTTGTATTTTGTAAAAACATTTCCTTACAAATATGTACTAGAACAAGTATTGTAAATAGTTTTTAATAGTGACTCATTTTTTAAAACTTTTTGTCGTTAATGTTTTGACAATGATTTTGTTGTATCTACCATTATTCATTGTAAAAGTGCTGCTTCATTACTTGAGCTTGGGGAGTATTGATGAAAATAGAGCTTACGTGTAATTTGGGAAATGCTTATAAAAGACAGATTAAAGTAAAGCATGAAGTGTTCACAAGGATAAGGCTTTGTCACCATTTCATGTGAATTGAGAGATTAAATGAAAGCCCGTAACTTCTCAGTTTAATGTGAAATTTTCTCCCTGACATTCAGAATTGCTTAGATATGATTTTTATCTCATTATTTTTGGTGTTATCCCTAAGATACATTTGACAAAGGGAGAGTCTGAGGTAGGAAGTGATGTTTGGAATTAGCTTTTATGGACTGGTAGAATAGCCATTTAGTGTCGCTATATTAATTTTATGTAGCACTATGTATCCAGTTCTGAGAAATACTAATGAGAGATTTTTGCTGCTCTGTAGATAAATTAAATGTTGTTGGTTGTATGTATGTCTGGTGGGTATGTTTGTATTGTTCAGGTTTTGTTATCCCAAAGTATCAAGTTTGATTCTTGTGCGGATCTGTAGTTTCTTTATCTACTTTTGTTCCAGTTATTTTTGTTACTTTTTTGCATATTATTGAAATCTTGTTAAATTGTATTATCCTTCATAAATTTAATGAAATAATATTCACTGAACATATGCACTTATTTTTTTGAAAAAAATTCTGAGAACCTTTCTTGCATTTCCTACATTTATTTCTTAAAATATTTGTTTCCCATATATATTTAAGTGGTATTTTTCATGGAATAATGTATTTTGAGATGTATATATATATATATATATATNATATATATATTGTTTTCCAGTAATAACCAATTAACTCACTAGAATAATTTAAATCAATAAATTCTGTAATATTTGTTTTACTTTCAAGAAGAAGAAAAAACAGAATTATAATTATTGAATGTAGATTTATACTGGCACCGTAAAAATCCAATAAAAAAAAAGATGTATAAATTATTTGAATTGTTATTTTTCAGAAATGAAAATATTTGGTATTTCTAAGAATGTTTAAACATTCATGTTTCATCTGTATTGATCATGTAATTTGTTTCAAAATCTGGAATCAACATCATATCTTGTTTATGGGAGGTTTCAACACAACTTAAACATTTTAGTTCTTGTAAAAATCATTCATTTTTGTTCAAATTATTATTATTATTATTTTATGTTTCTACGATAGTTGTGATTGTGTGTTTTGTCCAACAAAGTAGTTCAAGATGATTGCTGAATTGGTTAAAATTATTATTCTTATGAATTATTATTTGGTTATTACCATGAAAAAAAAATTAAAGGTATATCTGAGAATCCAATATTCCATGAAAACTGTTGCTTAAATTGGAAACAATTATTTTAAGAAATACATGAGAGGTCTATGGAATATTTTTCTGAAAGAATAAATTGTATAATTTTTAAAATATCCAGTGAGTAATATTTCATTAAATTAATAATATAATTTACCATGGTTTGAACAATATGCACATAATGTAAGAATGATAACTAGAACAAAAAGAAAAAGAAAAACTTCAGCCCTGGATGAGAACTCAACTCAATAGATAATGAAATCTTCAATATACTGCTTTGCCAGCAGGATATAATGATAACTAACAACAATTAAAGTGGTACAGAGGAAAACTTCATATAGTTTTCTCGGAACTTACTGGATATTTAGCACTATAATTTAAATCTAGTGACACAATAATGTTTAACTACCATACCACAAAAGTCAATCCCTTATGATTTAAGTATAATATTTCACTGCAGCACTCAACTACTAAAAATATAAACAAATTTTAAAATTATATAAATTAGAAATATGTGATGGAAATGGTTTTAAAATGTTATGAATCAAACTTCATGATTTATGTATTAATGCAGTTATATGTACAGATAAACCCAATTTGATTTATAAACTTAATCCACTTTATTTTATTACATACGTTAGAGGGATGTTTTTACTTCAAAGTGTGTTTAATGATAGTTTTAGTTTTGTTTCAAATCCTCAGCTTGTGTTCATTTAATCAGTAAAGGACAATTGTTTCCTTCTGTGAAGGGCTTGAAGACCTAGAAAATATAATTTACTAAAGTATGAAGACTTCACTGTTTGATTTTCATCAAGAAAATTATTATGAAGTGTACTATTCTACATTGTCTATAAATTTTGTTTCAGCTGATGCGAATCTAAAACATTCTTCTCTTAAGTTCTTTTTCCTTCTTTCAAAAACTTTCTTTTCAAGTACAAGAATTGTACCATTTATCCTTAATTCAAGACCAACAAATTCCTGTTTTTTGGCTTTACCCTTGAAGGGCTTCTTTGAAGTACAGGAATTGAATTAAAAATATTAACAACTAACTTAAGTTCAATTCCTTTGTGATTTGGAGTCATTTAAAAATTGTTGGATAGAGTAAATTTTTCCTTATACTATTTCTCTGTGAGGGGTGAGTAATTTAGCTGTTTCACTACAAAGAGAAATGGTGTTGTCTGCAAATGTTCTTTTATTCATATTCCATTGCAACATTTCATGCAAATTTATTTTGATGAACCTGTTGGTGTGAAATTTTCTAAATAATTTCTTTTATTATATTCATTATGATAAACTTGTTATGTGTGAAAATTAAAAGACTTCTTGAAATAACAATTTTTATAATAAATTACTTGGACTACTTTTAATGTGTGTTACAACCTTGAGTATACTTTTACCCTCTTGACTTGGGCTCTCTGAAATATTTTATATATGTACATGAAAGTGCTTTTTGTTTTGTTTAATATATTTTTGATACATGTGAATTGAACAAATTTTAAGGACAGATGACTTACATGTTTATGACCATAAATTTTTGTTTTGTAGTCTATACATGTAGTGCATTAGTATAATTATTGTTCCAAGTTTATGTGAAAAATGTCATATCTGAACGTAAACCCAACTTGGTTATTCATATTGCTCACAATATAAGTCCTATACCACGCTTGAATGTTACCTGCTTGTATTGAAGTCTTTTGATGTTTACAGTGTTGGTAATACTAAGTTTCCTTGGTTGCTTAATTAATGCATGTTGTATATTTTGTTGTTAATGTTTGGATCATAATAATTTTAAGATAATTCTATAATCATAATGATGTGGTCCAAAAGATATATAAGAAATAGAAGTAAGAAATTCGTACTACCATAACGGGTTTTGAAGAGAGATGACATTCGTTTCCAGTAAGTGATACATTTCTTGTGTAAGTAAGTGTATGAATACAAACTGAGATTGCTGTCAATGGAAATACCCTTAATAAAACACTAGTTAGCTTTTCTACTTTTTTTCCCCTTCCATCAAAGTGACATCAATTCTACATTGTGTTTTAATCTCTAACATTAATAGCTCTAGGAATCTGATAGTAGCAAGCTGTCAGATTCAACTTGCAGCATAAAAAATGTCGACTATCTAGATGCCCTCTAGGAGAAACATGTTTTGGTTTAATAGAAGCAACAAGATAGATCTTAACAAGCTTTTAATACACTACTACTAC
Source organism: Laupala kohalensis (assembly GCA_002313205.1). Classification (NCBI taxonomy): domain Eukaryota; kingdom Metazoa; phylum Arthropoda; class Insecta; order Orthoptera; family Trigonidiidae; genus Laupala; species Laupala kohalensis. Next base: position 438,651 of record NNCF01126165.1, on the reverse strand, counting down.
TACTTGAAACCCTCATGCTAAGCTCATACTTTTCAAAATTGGGCTCGACCTCGATGTTGACGAGTCCTAAAGCCCCAAACAAAATTTTTTTTTCAAAATTACTAGCTGAATTTATGCAAATAATTCATTCACTCGGTTACAGAATGAAAATGATTGTGAGAGTTTATATGCATGAAATTGCTATCTTCCTTAGAAACGAGATTCTTCGATGAATAAATAAATTTATTGCCAAGCAAGCAGTTATCAACTGAATGAAACACTGCACTACCCAAAGGCAGTGTCAGATATTATTTTTATCCTTCAAGGCAAAAATTATTACATGCACCCTTTCTAAAAACAAATATAGTTAGCTACTTATTACAATATCTACACACTAGTAACAAATTTTACTGTTTATAATTATAAAAGAAGTCAAGTAGCTAATATATCCTGCTGTCAATTTATTATTTCCCAAATAAATCATAACTATTAATAATAACAAATGAAGTATTACGAATAATAAAAAACATCATGCATGAAATTAATTTCTGATTTAATCAGTTTTTCACTTCTGTACCACTGATACCAGTGATACTGTATTAATTACAATACGACATTATTCTCTGGGATCAATCTGCTCAGAGCATTCCTACTTTTATAATTCAAAAGTGGATAGTTAGAATTATATGTAACTCTCGTCCCCAAAATTCTTGTAAACCTTTATTTAGAGAATTAAATATTCACCCTCTCCCTTGTATATACGTTTATGAAGTCATGTTTGTTAAGACAGAATTATTAAAATTCCAACCCGATCTTTAGAAGAAACAGTCTAGTTCATGAACACAATTCTCATAATAAGGCTATTATTCATTGTCCTGATTCGTCAACCACTCTTTGCTTAAAAGACCCATTCAGGAATAATTTTGTTTAATTTCCTACCCAAACATGAAATTAAACCTTTTTAAATTTGTGGTTAAAGCTTTCTAACATGCTATTGTTTCTATAATATAAAATTATTTACTGATTTTAATAAAAGAAGTTAATGAGTTTCTATCTCCCAATAAAATTGGAATAACATATCATTTCAGATGATGTAAGTGATGTTAATTCCTCTTATACTTTATCACACCATTGTTACTCTTGATATTGATTAAATCCTTTTTATTTACAATAGTTTATTTCTAACAGTTGTATACATTATCTCTGTAGTCCCACCCTAGCCCGGGTTTTTCTCCAGTTTTCTTTCAGATAGTAGCCAAGTTTTCAATGGGTCGAAATCTCAGTAATACTTTTGTTTTATTAATCTCAAATATTTACTGCACAAAATATCTACAATTCATTTTGGAATAATAAATGGATAAGAGTAAGTATTTATTAAATAATTTTTCTTTTATAAATATTAAATCTGCAATTGCCCTTGGGCCCTTGATCAGAATTGATGGGATGATCCCCTTCTTGTTTCCCAGGGAGTAACTTAGTTCATTATCCCCAACATGGTCATAGGTAGTTTGAAACTGCTTTTGACAAAGTTTATTATTTATTTATAATGAAAAAATAACAAAGAAAATAAACATTTAAAATTTTTTTAGTCAATATTAAATTAATATATATTTTGGGAAATTGGTATTAGGAAATGTGATAACAAAAAATGACTTTAAATCAAAATGAAACATTTATTCACAATTGTCTAATTGATTCATACGTTGAGAAAAGCACTTTGTCAATGGTAATTCACACAAATTGTTTGTTTACACTAGGAGTTCTACTTGGGATACCAGTTGAAACAACTACAGAGGGCATGTTTTTTAGTGAAATGTATAATAAGATTATTTCTAAAGGAAGCTCAGTCAGTATAAGCATTTACATAACCATGCTGTTTTAAGACAGGAATTGGTATGGAAAAATATAGTTAGCAATAAATTTCACATAATTATAAGAAAAGATATTTATTTATCACATGGTGAACACCTTTATACATTATGATTATACACTCAGAGAAATGCATCAAATAACACATCCCTCAAATTTTAACAAATTACCATGAATAGAGCAAAGTGATACTTGATTCATTTATATTACACGTATCTAGGAATCGTCCATGTCATAATAGTCAAATTATGTGAGTAAATGGTCAATGCAGGTTCAAATAAAACATTTAAAGTTCCCAAGGGAACGGCACTGTCACCTCATCCAGTGGGAGATGGAGAGAAGATTTGGGTAAATCTGAAACAAAAGACAAATATGAAAGAAGAAGTATATAATTTAAAGTGTCTGAGTTTTCACAACATAATCTTACCAAAACAGAACTGAAGGTCATCATGAAATTCTGATGGAGGGGGACTGGGAGTAAGACTACATGATTTTTTATCTTCATTATCCCAAATGTTACTAGTTTTGCTGAAATCTTCTCGAGTTGGCCAATCACTTTCCGACCACAACAGGTCAGAACATTTCTCTGTCAAAAAAACAAACTTCTTTAAATACATTACCAAGTCAATATTATTAGATCTACAACAAAAAATTCAATTAAGACTAAAAAGGAAATAAAATACTTCAACAAATTACAATACTTTAATACAGTACCATCATTCCAAAAGCAAGAGCCCTGAGTTTCTACTTCAGGCCATTCTGTTTCTTCATCACAAGAATTGGGTAATGGAATCTGAGCAGCTAATTTTTGATTCTCTAGTATTTCATTCAATTTATTCTTAGGTTTGACTCCTTGACTTTCTGGATTGTTTTTAGCAATAGCCTTATTTACTTGAAGAGGCTTCTTCAGAATGTCATCACTTTTATTATTTGACTTATTATTTAAACCTTTCATTTTATTACCAACATCACAAAGCACTTTTTTCCCCTTGGGGAGCGCACCACCTGCAAGATTAGACTTCGAAGGCAGCAATCCTGAAAATATATAAAAAGATGGAACAAATAAATAAAATGGATCAATAAAACTAAGTTGATAGTAGACCATTAGAAAATAATATTTAACACTAATATTACCCTTAGCAACTGGTACAGCTTGATGTAAACGATGATCAACAGTAGTCAATTGGACCGCTCCACGAGACCCAAATATGTTGAATAAATCATCCATGTAGAAACAAAGTTAGAGAAATTGTATAAATGATGAGATCAACAATCGCTTTTTAGGTCCAAATTTTTATCCTAAATAATAAACACAGAAATATGAACTAAGTTAAAAAGTAACTCAAAATAAGTCGTAATTTTACTAACATAATATGCTACCACGTACTCTTTAAACGTCCAAAGATCCTTGACAATTCCGGGCAGACAGTCAGTAGCAGTCCCACAAAGTAGGAAACTAATTACTTGTTGCTTCAGAACGCCAAACTAGAATCTGTTGAGCTTGTGGGCGAAGCAGCATTTAAATCATTTCAACAGCAAAATCGAAATGTAAGAATCGAGGTTTCGTGTTGTTGTTTTTCGTCTATCGACCTATCGAATGATCATCTGAATCTCGACTGAATCATGTAAAACATGGCTGGTTGCTCAAGCAGCCGGAGGCGAAGAGTATCATCTGTTTCGGCTATTTTCTTTGACTTGGATAACACACTGATAGAAACAAGAAAAGCAGATAAATTAGCATGCGAAAAGGTATTGTGAACACTTAGTAGCGTCATAAAGTGCACGATATTTATTTGTTTTTTCTCTGGATATGTTGGCAGTGTCGAAAGGTCACCACGCTGCATGTTGGCACAACTCTCATGCAAGCAGTAAAGCGGCGTAGTATGCTGGTAGTATGTATGTGTACTTTTGAGATTGGTGATGCTGGAAGACATACTGAAACTTAAAAATAGATTTGTCATAAGGCCAACGAACTATACAGGAAACCCTATACAGAATTCCCCCATTTAGTCTTTTTGAGTCGAAGTGCCTTGACTACCGTTCCCAAAATAACTCTTGGCAAATGTCGAAAGGGGAGCAGCCGCGTCGGGACAGTACACTGAGGTTCCTTAGGAAGTGATCATATTGTGCGTTGCGAGGCGTGTGCCAGTATTCTAAGGAACATTAGTTGCTAAGTATTTTTATTTAATAGTGAATCATTATTAATCATTCTTCAAGACAATCAAATACCAATTCAGTAGACATGGGTGACACAATACCAGATTCGGTAAAAAAATGTATAGCCATTTTAAGAGCAGCCGGAAGTGATACAGAAAAATTTGCAGGTCTGTTTATGGTTACTAAATTAGTCAAGGGCCCAGATTGCACTACGCAGAGTAAGAAGTTGCTTTTGGAAGCAATTGGCTTTAAATTTCTCAAACGCCTATTGACTAGTAATCAGGTCCCTGATGACTGTCCACCTTTAGTGTATAAGTCTGTAGCTATGTCTGTGCTCTCAAGCTTTTGTTCTGAACCTGAATTAGCTACTCACCCAGAAGTGCTATCAAATATTCCTGTATTTTTAGAGGTTGTTCAGCAAGCTGATGATGATGATTTAGATGATAACCTGATGGTAATTATTGAGGCATATCAGTGTCTTCAGTTTATAGCTTCTCATGAACCAGGTCAAAAAGCATTATTCGAACAAGGGGCGGTGGCCAAGATGTCAGAAATATACTCTCAGCAGAGTTTCCAAACTGATGAAGCCCTACAAATTTTGGTATCCGTTGTAACTCGCTTTGGACCTAATTCATGGGATGAAAATCCTAAGGCATTTCATGCTCTTATTGATAAAATTGCTTTAGATTTTGAAACTGATCACAGCGAACGGAAATTTGAACTTGCTAGCATTCTTCAAGCATTGCTGGTTAATTGCCAACGTGAAATGGTTGCTACCACAGCATCAGAAGCCTTATGGCCAGGAAGCATTCACAAGGGCTTGTTAGATATATTAACAAGTAAAATTGGAAAAGCACAAAGAGATCCTGCCCTTAAACTTGCAGCTGCAATGGTTGAATTGCTTGGTGCTGACTGGACTATAACTGATGATGATAAACCTCGCCAGTTCTTCCTGTTACTTGTACAACTAAGTTCCATTGAAGTACGAATGCAGCTTGAAGATCGCAACTTGAAACAGATAATGGTAAATTCTGAATTGGTAACAGCTTGTTTTACCATATTGGAAATGTCTGTTTCTTATATTGCTACTGATACTTTAGAGTTGGAACAGAAGGAGAAACAATCATTGTACACTGCTTTAAAAGGATCTTTTGCTGCCGTTATAAGTACGCTGAGTAATATTTCGAAAGACTTTCCCAAAAATAGAGATAAGTATAGTATACAAGAGAAAGTGTTCATCTGTGCGTGTGCGCGTGTCCTGGCTGCATGGTTGGCTCAGGAAACATCTGCTATGAAGAATGCTGTGTATGCCCTTTTACCTTTCATTTTGACTCTTGCTAATGAGACATTTTATGCACATCGTGCTAAATGTATTTCTGAGAAGAATAGCACTGACACATCAGAAGGTGATAATTTATCAGAAACAGACGTATTGGGTCAAACTGATATTTTACGTCTTATGCTTCCTTCTTTATGTCATCTTGCTGTAGAAGAGGAGGCCAGGAAGATTTTGTTGTCATCTAAAGAGGATGAAGTATTGTATGAATGTTTGGCGTATCATTGGTCAATTGTCTATTACAAAAAACCTCCTATACCAAAATCTGAACGAGGTAAAGTAAAAACTAACCCGGACCCAGAATTGGATCCCAAGCTATTGGAAGAGATGAAGGATTCACGCACAGCAATGATCAGTGTATGTAACGTCTTCATGAATATCACTGTTCTCGAAGCGAAGCTGGTTGAAGAAAGTGTATTATTTGCTACTTTATTAAAATTCATCTTCAACAATCTTCCTGAACTCAAAAACATTCCGGAAAATCTTGTGCTTCATGGGAATCTTGCGGTTTTAGGATTATTGTTACTCAAGCAACAATCGAAAAGGCTTAAGAAAAATGATTTTACTATTTGCAGATTTATTCAGTCAACCATACGTTTCTTGTGGGATGCATTTAATGTTGATGAGTCGAATGATGCTACATCCTTGGTTGTCACCATGGCTTATAAAAAGTACTGGTTTGAATTAATGGAGTTGTGGTTCCTTGGGATGCAAACAATGAGCGCTGTTCTCGCTCTTGTCCCATGGATTTCAGAGTTCGCTATAGAAAGCGGGTGGGCAGAAGGCATCATTGACACTTTACTTAAAGTTAGGAAGGGAGCTTTACCAGCTAATACAAAATCTGCTTATGAAGACTTCCTTTGTCACCTTGTGGATGCCAACAACAGTGTTACGACTGTCTTGAAAGAACATGATGCTTTGACAGTGTGTAGAAATCACAGATTCATGGAACTGGGGAAGAGACTGTTTGGAGACTAATTTTTTTCATAAATTAACTTGTCATTTATAGTATGCATTTTTAACAAGAATTATTGTATGAATTTTCTAGAATGTTTAAAACAATGTTTGTCCATTTGTGCAACTATTTATGTGTCTTTTTTATATTAATACTTTTTATTTAGTTTTGTTACTGTGTGTTTCGATTGTGTTAATTGTGGATTCAGATAATCCTATCCAGAATTTCTTGGTGTGTCACATGTGACACCAAAGATAACCAAGTTTGAAAACAACTTTGGCCTTCGTACTGTTTACTGACGCAGGTATTTATTTATGCGCCTGTTGTGTTTTTTTTTGTAGTTGTATACAGTGTGGACAGCTAATATTAGTTGATGGAAGCATGCAGTAGAATCATAATCATGATAGATACATCTAGTAACTGTCCGTATGGAACAAGATATACTTTATCAAAAGCAATACGACCTTAGAAAAGTGAACGGAAATATCTCTAGTCTTCAGTAGTCTCTAACAACAACATTAGCTTATTTTTAGCCTTGTTCTCATAGGCTATGAGCCTATATTTTGAGTTAAGTATTTGATTGATGCTTCATTTAGAATGTATTAATGGTGTATTGTCATAAGTTACGTGTTTATTTTATTAAATATTGATCTTTTGTAATGCTGTCTATTCTTTTGGTTTTATTTAGCATTTAATGAAATTAACCTGATCTTTGATTTTATATTTGTTTTTTTAATTTTTTGAATCATTGATAAATGAAGAGACATCTTCAACAAAAATTTTATATGTATGTTCTACAAGTCTTCATTCTACTATTAATTCTTTTCAGATGTTAAATAACTTTGTTCTCTATGTTTTTATTTGATGTGGTTCAGATAGATTAATCATGGTGTAAAAAAATATTGAATGAAATTGTTTGAAGTGAAATTCCTGAATTGTTGTTATTAGACTACAACAAGAATCAAAAGGAAGAAAAACAAAATTTTGCTTTATACCCTTTTTAAATGTTTTTATGCGACTTCCCTAATAAACTAGTGAGTTTTGAGTTAACTATTTCTTGAAATGTGTTGTTGGATTAAACTAGTCCATAATAGAAGACTATTACTTTTTTGTTCTGGTATAATTTAATTATTGAGCTTGTCAATACAATACCTGTTAGCATACAGTTGATGCTGACTGGACTTTGTTACACAACTTGTTTCCTTGCAATGATTTTCAATAACACGTCCAAATAGCATAGTTTGTCAAACATGCATCATTGTAAAGGATGCAAAGAATTGAAACTATTTCCAGTATCTTCATGAGTGAAATTTATGTGCAAGCTGTGCATTTGGTATGAAGACCTATTAAATGGAAGAATGATTATTTCCAATTTAATTTTTACAGTTGAGTACAATTTTGCAAGAACAATATAGTTTCCTGAATGATGAAGCCATATCTGTTACTCAGAAATTTCTTCACAATTTCCGTCTCTGTCCTGACAATAGTGATATGAATTTGGATGATTGGAGAGTCGTCTTGTGGGTTCAAGCTCTTGGTGATGGGCATGCTAAAATAGCAGGTATAAAAAGTTCCTTTAAAATTTATTTTTCTTACAATTTAGATTTTGGTAACAGAAACTAAGTATATTATTGAATATGTTGTCAGTCTGAAACTTTATGAAACACTTCTCACTCATATAGCATGTACTGTGACTTCTTGCCTCAATTATCAGCTATGGCCAAACCAAATGGTGTGTTGGACTAATGATGTCCAGATTTAGGCTTCATAAACATTCAAAGTTAAAGAAGTTTTAATTTTGGATATCATTTTCCAGTAACTTTTTTCATGTATTAAATTTTTATTTTTTTATTTTTCCAATGTAAACAATTCAGTTTATAGACTCCCAAGTTCTCATCTGGGGAAGAATAAAAGATTAATTTGTTTACTAAATGGTTCATTAAAAACATAAGACCTGAGTTGACACCTTAAAACAGAGAAATGTGAATTAGTTGAAATTCTTATTTCAACTCAACCAGCTGACATTGATATTAACTTATGACAGAGGCCTTATGTAAGTAACTAGTGTGTAGCTCATCTTTAGAGTGTTGAAATAAGGATTAAATTCTTCCTTATGTTTATGAAGGAGGTGAGTCATAGTCACCATTTGTAAATACATTAATGAAATTTCCACATTTTGCCAAGGTAACAACTTAATTTGCTTCAGAACATTTTCGATGACATGGCCGTCGTCATCAGTGAATCTGGTGTAGGAAATTTCTAGCATGTGTAGGAAAATGGCATTTTCCTGACAGAAATTTCCTACACCAGATTCACTGATGACGGCCATGCCGTCGAAAACATGTCTGTAGCAAAGAAAGTTGTTTCCTTGGCAAAATATGGAAATTTCATTAATGTACTTATGTTGTTGAAGTGTAGAATATTCTTATAAACGGTGAAACTTCCCATAGTTTTAATGTACTAAATCGAACACTTTCTGAATTTAATGTGGTTGAATCTTTATAAGATTTGAAAAATTGTTGTTATAATTTAATTATTTATTCAGCTTGAATGAGTATTGACAATTATCAACTTCACTACTACTTTTTACCAGTTCTAGTCCTTCAATATTTACTTCTTGTCTAAAAGTCCTTTTCTTATAAGGACTTCTGAGTATGGGACGTTTTACTCCAGTATGGTTACCAGAGCTGATTTCTAAGGGTTTGATGGGTGTTGGCAATGCAAGGTCATTTACAAAATTGTTGTTGAAATCCTAATACAGTTAACGTCCATTATATAATCTAATTAAATAAATAATGAAAGACTTACAACTTTTATAGACGAACAATATATATTTTGTGATAAAAACACTCAACATTTCGACTTCAGTTTAAATAATTGTCAGGTGATTCAAATAATAAAAAATTATAACAAGAAACATCACAGAACAATTGAACATGATATAAACACACAATGATTTGTATATATTTGAAGTGGAAGCATTGCAAGTTCTTGTTACAAAATATATATTGTTCGTCCATAAAAGGTTTCAAGTCTTTCATTATTTATTTAATTGTTATTGATTTTTTTTTTTTTACATTTATTCAATCAATATGATTTTTTGCAGATGACATTGCTAAGATGTGGTTGCAGTTGAGGTATAAGTATTTGGCTATTTCTCCAGAAATAAGCTCTTTACTAATGAAACTCAAGGTTCATTATCTTCTTGGCCTCATCACTAATGGACCGTCACGAGCTCAGTGGGAAAAAGTCTATGCATTGAATCTTAGTCAATACTTTGATTGCATTCTAGTATCAGGAGATCTCTCATGGGAGAAACCTGATCAAAATATATTTTTTGAAGCATGTCATTATTTAGGGGTAGAACCATGCAAATGCTTAATGGTTGGTGATAAATTAGAAACAGATATAGCAGGTGGACAGAGAGCTGCACTTGGGGGAACTGTATGGATTCCCCTCAGTGAAGAAAATATTATTAGCTTTGAAGATGGACCAAAGCCTGATTTTACCCTAGCTCATATAACTGATTTACCATTGCTTCTTCCTTCAAAACCAAAAGAACTATCTCGATTTTCTGGTCCTGTCATTGATGACAACAACAGCAATGCAAGTGATGGTAGTTAAGTCCATTTATTTGAACTCTTCCAGGTACTAAGTTTTAGGGAAATAATCAATAGTTCATTACTTTTAAATATAGAATGATCTCTACCAATCTTAGGCCAAAGAAATTCTTTTGCTCATGTACAACAAACAGCTTTCTCATGCCAAAACATTAGTACTCTAAGAGAAAATTGCAAGTAACATCAGTTAGTGCTTGCTGAAGTATGAAAGTTTACATTTCTCTAGTGTTTTTGTGTATTATGACTGATTCAATTACTTAGTACCTGATGTAGTTACGTAAATTTCCCTTTCTTTTACCTTTTGTTCTTGCTTCCTTTCTTTCTTCTTTCCTTCCTTTCCTCTTCTAGTCATTTAATTTGAATCACATTATATGCCTTTGTGCACTAAATTGATTTATAGAGTATTTAATCAATAGACTGCAATACTTAGTTGCCTTTCATGCTAAGCAAAACATATTAAGGGTTGGTGTATTGTAAGTTTATCAGGATGCCTAAAGTGGCATTCGTTAACAACAAATTTTATATTTTTGGACTGCTACTAGTCTCATAAAATTGTAGTGTAATGTGATGATAAATATATTTTAGCATGAATATACAAGACTAAAACTGTGACAAGAGTCACTTTATAGTTAGCTAGAGTTGCAATATTTTGTGACTTCTTCCTTAAAGGAAAAGTATATTTTTGTACTATTCAGAGACACATATCATGTTGGTACCTGGTATTATCCTCAATACTCACTCAGTGTCAGTAATGATTATCAACAAGGTCTTTAAAATTCTGGATGAATTTAATCTATTGTTCTGAAACTGTTATGAAGCAAAATTTCATTGTTTTGGATGTATCCAATTCCACTCTAAAAGGAATCTAAACAAATTAGAATTTAAACATTTTTGTCTGTCTGGAAGATGCATGTTATGAACTGATTTGAGAGATGATATATAGTGAAATAATTTACATTGGACTTCCATAAATTTGCAAATGGAATTGTTCCCTTGTATTTCATAATTTGTTGAGTATCATTATGGTAAGAAATAAGGTGTTTCTCCAGCTGTAAATAACAATAAAAATTCAGAAATATTTTCTATCTTGAGAAGGGACATAGTAACTGAACAAGTTGGATGTATTTCTTTTTAATGATTCTCCTGTGCCGTTGTTTTATTTTCTATATTTGCTGTTTGTTTTAGTTACATTTGAATCTCTTTTAAACATTTTACTGTTTTTTTATATATTTTTTTGTTTTTAGAATTAGTTTGCTGCAGTAACAATTTCTTATACAAAGTGATTTCATTTAAAGTCAATTATAGTTTTAGATTTGGTGTGTCATTTGAGTTATATTTATAGGAAAATCAATTACTGAGTGTCATGATGTAAAATTTAATTTTAACAATTGTCATTATTAATTTTTTGCTATATTATAATTGTTGTTTAAAAAGAGTTGGTTGAGTTTCTGGTTACTAGAATGACAGTCTGGATGTGCCTCTGACTTAGAATTCCTTATTTCAACAAGTGTAAGTGTATTTGCTTTGTAATGAAACTGTGATTTCTTGTTAGTGAAACACTTTTATAAGAATTCCTCCGTCCTTCTTTGTATACATGATGATGCAACAATATGTATTGAGTAATGCTGCTTTCAGTTTACTAGAACAGCGATTCTCGTCACGAGTCGATACCTACTGGTGGGTCCGTGGGGCAATGTTTTATGTGTTGAAAAGTCTCTGAAAGGACTTATTGAAATGTTAATTCAGTATGTCCAATATCCTTTTAATAGAATTTTTTCTTTTTATATTATATATTAATGTTCAATAAACATGTTATCTAAGTAAAGATTTTAAGCTGTAGTTGCCACGAAAATTGATATCCTTTAAAGTGGGTTCTGGACTTGAAGTGGTTGAGAATCACTGAACTAAGACGAATTCTATAACAAGGATGTAAAACTGTTGACGTAGCGTTAGATTTTCTGTCCACCTGTTGTAAAATCAAATATGCGACTTCTTTCCATCTGGATAAGAGATATTGTTAGAACTTACTAATTTTGTCACTGAATTTTCTACATTATTTAGTGTTTTTAGGATGTGTATCAAATTTATATGTTAGTGAACCAAATAATAAATATATCCTTGTTTAGTAGTATTTCTTTCATTTCTTAGTTATAGTAATGAGAAAGAATTAAGAGGTTGGTGGTATGTTTGGTGTGTTTTTCAGTTGTCATTTATGCATGAAAATTGGGCTCATGAAATTTTTTTTATCGTTGTATGGTAATAATTGTAAATGTTCACTTAATAACATCCCATTTAATTTGTTGGCATATACAACACAATCTATTGCCATGCTCCATAGATTTATTTATCTGTGTAAACTATGGAGAATTGATGAATGAGGATTTAAACTAATTATTAATGTTAAGAATTACTGTTAAGTACTGATTTGACCAGAATTTTTAGGTTTCATTTTATATTACTTTCACCGATAGTGAAATCTCGGTAAAATGTACATGATGGGTAAGAATTTGTTTATTCTTTATTTATTGTATTAAAAATATGAGTTTAGTTAAATTAGGATTCCATATGAGATGGAGGGGCAGATTCAGGATTTGATTTTGGGAGGGGCCTGTAAAGAGAATTGCCAGGGTGTGCAGGTGCCCTTCACCGGAAATTTTTCTAAAAATTAACTTATTAAAATTGCAATTTAATACATTTATATGAGTAAGTAAATCGTTAACTTAAATTGCATTTCTTAAATTAAATTCATAAAATTACCCCTAAAAATTATGTTGATTTTTTATTTTTGTCAAATTTTCACTTTAGTCTTTCCTGTTAACGAGTCTATTCACTGCTTCAGATTTACTCAATATAATTTTGCCAGAAATTCACATGAAATCAAAAATATTTCGCCATTCCATCTAAAACTATATCATGTATGAAATTATAAAAATTCAGTGGTATTTAATGCGACAATGAAAGTGGTAATATTGAAATGCAATGTTGGGCATAGAATATCAAGTGCATAATTTTGCCAAGTGGGCAGGCAGAGAAAGATAGTGTGAAATATCACAACCCGATGCTCATGTAGGAGTGGAAATCTGCAGAAGTAAACCATCATCATGTTACTTTCATGGGACATACTGAATTGTATTCAAAGTAAAAAAGCACTTTTATTATTACTGTTGCTATTGGGGGTGGTGGGGGGGGGCATATGTCCCTCTTGGATCCGTCTCTGACAAGATGTGATTAATCTACATCTTACCTTTCGTCTAGACCTTCTGCTGTTGCATTTCAGTCCCAACAGAATCAGTAAATACAAGAATATCCTTATACAATACAATATTCCAATAGAAAATATTGTAATTCATACAGTGAGGAAGTCAAGTAAGTCACTGATACCAGTTTGTTTGTTGTTTTTTAAGTAAATGACTTCAACTACTCAGCCAGGGGTGGGGAAGGTCAAGGGACCTGTGCAACATACATGGCAATGAAAGTACTGTATTAAATATTTTTATTTACCATTAGTTTAATGAAATTAACTAATTGAACAAATTTAAATAATTTTTAGTTCAGTAACTTTAAAGTTAAAATCCGTACAATTTTGGCAGGAAAAAAATACTGACTGTAGATCTGTATCCGAGTAACTTTGAATATTTACATAAACCACCAAGAACACGATTTAATTTCCATTTGGCTGGAAATGTGAGCTGTTTTTTTTATTTTGAAAAATTTCAAAAGTCTGTTGAGTCAATTTGGACATAAGAAATAGATTGCAAGAAACCACAAATCATTTGGACGAATAGAAAACTTTTGGTTGAGCATTTAAACCCTTGGGGATAAGTTTTTTATTTATTTCAAAGAACTGGACTTCATGAAATTCAATTCTAGTCTACTTCACAGTAGTCAACAAAATGTTCCAAATGGGAAAAGATCAAATTTATGAAACAATTTATAAACCCAAAAATTCTCAGAAAAAGAGATTATTTTAGTTTTAAGAGAGTGGATGTTGGTATGATTGTGATGAATTGATTGCAAAAAAATACAAGTGATGTGATGTAGAACTGAATATTTTTTTTGTTAATTGTTAATATTGTATAGTTTGTGGATGCACTTCTAGATGGTGCTGAAAGCAAGTGTATTTTAAAGAAGCTTATCGATAGATGTTAAGTACATTTTATGATTTTGGTGTATCCTATTTTACAGGGTGTGCCAACAGCACAAAATGATGCATTAGTGTCGATTACAATTTGTTGCGCTCAGTGTACTTAGTGGTCTCATGCTCATTGGTAGCTACAGTAACTACTTATCTTGCTGGTTTCCAATCAAGGGTTATTAAAGTGTGAATATGAAACACAAAAACAATTTTGTATTCATTATTTTATTTCATTTTTCTATTATGTGAAGAACCATAGACATTCCTTATTTGGAGAATAAAAAGTAATCTGTTTTGCCAGAAGAGGCACCTTCAAAATTGTGTGAATTAAATTAAATTACGGGTTTGAAGATTATATTTAAGTAGTGTTTCTATGTAAGTTTTTCATTGCAATTTTTTTCTTTTGTCTTGAAACTGGTTAATGATTCTCCATACATTGATAGATTGACTACAGATTATTTCATTTCATACATTCAAGATTTAATTTAATGAGAAAGCTGTTCTCGACATTTTAAACTCTACCAGAACAACCAAAAATGCTTTGAGACTCTTCGGGCCCACCCGTCTCCCGCACTCCCGCGTCACGGGTTCTGCGGGGATGTACTTCATGCCACCACTGGGAGAGCGCCCAAATTGCATGGAACGACCCTGTTGATAGGTCGGTTTATTTACAGAAAAGACACCTAAACTTCCTAGGGAAACACACTATTAGTAAACATCGGAATATGTACAAATTTCAACGCTTATCCCTGAGTTTATTAAATTTTCGTCCCATGCTATATTAAATCCACTCAAATATTTTTAATAGTTTTTTATCGGAAGGGGTGTTTCCTAAAATATTTAAGAGAACTAAAGTGAAACCTTTACACAACAAAGGAAACAAAATTAATATTGGAAATTACCGACCAATATCTCCACTACCCATTTTTTCAAAAATCCTAGAAAAATTGTTCTATAAGCGTCTTCTAGATTTTTTATCAAAATATAACATTCTCTCTGACGATCAACACGGTTTTAGGAAATCCTTTTCCACTACAAGCGCCATATTTTCCTTCTTAAACGATGTTACCACATCTCTAGACCGTGGAGAAAATCCTCAGGGTGTTTTTCTTGACTTATCCAAAGCATTCGATGTCATCGATCACGAAACTCCCCTTTCCAAATTGCATTCTTCAGGCATTCGTGGACTTCCACATCAATGGCTAACTTCTTATTTAAAAGACTGATATCAACAGGTCGAAATATCCTATACTAAAAATAAAATACTAAAGCGTTGTCTTTCAGAAACAAAGCCACTTACTTGCGGAGTATCCCAAGGTTCAATTCTCGTTCCTATACTC
Source organism: Laupala kohalensis (assembly GCA_002313205.1). NCBI lineage: Eukaryota > Metazoa > Arthropoda > Insecta > Orthoptera > Trigonidiidae > Laupala > Laupala kohalensis. The sequence goes on along the minus strand of NNCF01126165.1, from coordinate 423,260 downwards.
TTTTTATTGTATGTGAACGACGTATCATCCACATCAGATTGCAAAATGGTTCTTTTTGCTGATGACACTAATTCACTATGTAAACAGGCCAATGCTCAAAAAGATTTGTCTAACCTTTCGACTTGGTTCCATGCAAATCGTCTCATTGTAAACACTGACAAAACAGTGTCTATGTCATTTCACAATAGTATCACAAAATCTTTACCCCAGGTTTCTCTTTCTTTAAACGGAACACAATTAAAAACTGTTACAAATACAAAATTCTTAGGTCTCCATATTCAAGACAACCTCAAATGGAATTGTCACATTGACAATCTTAATTCCCAATTAAGCAAATTGTGTTACGCATTCCGAATCTTAGTTAACGCAGTTAGTCCACGTATTTCCCGTTGCGTATATTTTGCAAACGTTTACTCCCATTTACGTTACGGCATTACCTTCTGGGGCTATTCCGGTCAGAGTATTCAAACTTTCAGAATCCAGAAGACGATAGTTCGGATAATTTGTAAATCTAACCCCCGAAACTCTTGTAAACCTTTATTCAAGGAATTAAATATCTTAACACTTCCNACCCCAGAAACTCTTGTAAACCTTTATTCAAGGAATTAAATATCTTAACACTTCCCTGCATTTATATTTATGAAACGAACTTGTTTGTTAAGACCGAATTACTAAAGTGCCACCCTTAGTTTATACGAAACAGTCTCGTTCACGAACACTAT